>PVIY010007414.1:0-82184 GCA_004026745.1 Myrmecophaga tridactyla | reverse complement strand
TCTTCAGAGGAAAGGCAGCTAACTTTCCACTGAGGCTCTTTCTTACGTGGAAGGCACAGGATGGTCTCTGCTGGTCTTCTCTCCAGGCCCTTGGGTTCCAACAACTTTCCCCGGGGTGACTTCTTTCTCCATCTCCAAAGGCCTGGGCTGAGCTGCAAGTGCTGAGATGAGGAATGCCGAGCTGCTTAGGTTGTGCTACGTTGCATTCTCTCATTTAAGCACCAGCCAATTAAGCCAAACGTCACTCATTGCAGCAGACACGCCTCCTAGCTGACTGCAGATGTAATTGGCAACAGATGAGGTTCACGTACCGTTGGCTTATGTCCGCAGCAACAAGACTAGGTATGCTCACCTGGCCAAGTTGACAACTGAATCTAACTAACACAAAGACTAAGTCTTTGAGAGATCCAGCCCCCAAAGTAGGGGTTTGATGGTTTTCCCATCATAGTGGGGTACTTGCATTTTCGTTTCCAATGAAAAGTGTTTCCAATCTTTACTTTATGAAGCGGAATCATTATTTTTTGAATTAGGACTAGGGTCTTTTGAGAGTTACCAGATAGATATGTTTGGCAAGTAAGGTTGTTTAATTACCTTTTCATTTTCTAGTGACCCTTCAAGAAAACCTAAGGAGTGTAAGGCCAGAGTGACTATCTATTCTGTAAAATGTTTTGCAAAGGAAGAATTGTAATCCTGAAGACCCAAAATGGAATGGCCTTACAAAACTCTGAATTAGAGTTATATAGGGTGAGCCTCTCACTTCCCATTCTTCCTTTTTCTTTTCCTCTACTAATCCCCCGCCCTGTGGTGGTTTCAAGCTGTATGTGCCCCAGAAAAACATTTTCTTAAACTTAATCCATTCCTGTGGGTATGAACCCAATGTAAGTAGAACCTGTTGATAAGGTTCCTTCAGTTAAGATGTAGCCCAGTTCAATCAGGATGGGTCTTAATCCATTATTGGCATCCTTTATATGTAGAATGAAATTCAGACAGACAGAGAGAAAGCCACCCAAAGCAAGAAGCTGAAGGTCAACAGAGGAAAAGGGAGAGACCAGGAGAGACTGCTATGAGCATCACCATGTGACAGAGGAGCCCAGGAGCAAGGATTGCAGGCAGCCAGCCCCAGAACACCATGGTCTTCAGGGGGAAAGTCTCACCTTTATGATGCCTCGATTTGGACTTTCTCTTAGATCCAAAACTTTAGCTGATAAATTCCCTTTGTTTAAGCTGACCTATTGCATGGTATTGGCTTGAGATGCCTAGGAAACTAAAACAAGCCCTGGCCTCACCCTCCATTCAAGTGCCCAATTTATTCCTTATCTTCCTTCTTCCCTTTCTCCCTTTCTTTCTGAGCAGTTTTTGAGTAGTTATTGTGTGAAGTGCTGTGGACACAGTGGGTCAGGTTAGTGGGGAACCTGCCATCTAAGGTCCGTGGGTTGGAGGAGTGGAGTCAAGGAAATTTCCTTGGAGGGGCCAGCTGAGCTGAGTCTTGCAGGCAGCGTTGGCCTCAGAGGCAGAGGGAGGAGCAGGGGAAGAGACCAGGGGAGCTGGGCAGATTCTGGGATTGCACAGAATCCAGTGGTTGGATGTGGCCAGTAAACGTGGAGGGTTTGGGATGGATGTGAAAGGGTAGAGATGGGTTGAACTGATCTAAAGACTTAGGAATTCATCCCAAACAATGGGGTACCACTGTTTAGGTTTAAGCAAGGGTGTAATTTGATTTTCACATTTTAAAAAGAGCTTCCTGGCTCCATTTTGGAGGTTGGGTGGGAGGAGTATCTGTTGGAAGTAGGGAGGCTATGTAGGAGTATTGCGCAAGGTTCATTAGAGACTTAATTTACCAATCTCAGGATTATTATATTTTTAAAAGAACTTCAAGGAGACAGTGATGCTTAACACACAGAGGTGAACCACTAATGGTGGGATTTTCTGTATCTGGAGAGAGATGTTTGTAAGCTTGGATATCTTCTCTGCTGGTGCCAAATCACAATGTGGAGACAGCTGCCTTCATCCAGGGAACAGTATCCGTGAAAAAAAAAAAAAAAAAAACTGGGGCAGTGGGTTGTAAGGATGCAGTTTAGGAGTGGAGGCTGGCAGGCTGGAGTGAGAGATGAGGTAGGGAGAGGCAATAGGAGAGAGTCCAGAGCAATGGGGCACAGCCTCTCATGTTAAAGCTACCCAGGGAACTCCTGATGCTGAGGCCAGATGGGCATTCCTGGAACGCCTCGAGACCCAAGCAGCAGTATTTTCCAGATGCCCACAATGATTCCAATGTGCAGCTAAGACTGAGAACCACTGCTCTAAAACAGTGATATCCTCAAAGTGTAGTCTCTGGACCTGCAGCAGCACCTAAGAGCTTGTTGCATCTGTATTTTCACCAAGATCTCCTGGTAATCGCTATCACATTGACAGCACTTTGGAATCTCTAGAAGATCTTAAAGAAAACCTCAATACCTGCGTCCCATCTCCAGAAATTCCAGAGTGGTTGGCTTGGGGGGTAGCCTGGGCATGGGGATATTTTAAACCTCCCCGGGTGATTCTCAGGTGCAGCCAGAGTGGAGAAGTGGTCTAGAGCCTGGAAATTCCATCAGTGCTATTCACTGTCCTGTAGTCTTAACAAGAAGGGAAGAGGGAGGGGGGCTTAGGACTATACAAACCTAGGATCTTACAACTAAATGCAAAGTAATTTGGAATCGCGATTGAGAGTTTAAAATACTTGAATGGTATCCTCATCTTCTGTGGCAAATCACTCCTGCAATTGAAATTCCCGAGGAGTCAAAGCAGCCCAAAATGCTAACATTGAACTATGTTCTACCATCTGTTTGCTGTGGATAACCCCATGCAACGTAACGTTCTCAGCCTGTGTGCCTAAGTGTTATATCTGTGCAATGGGCCCAGAGTGGTTGGAAGGCTGAGGTGCACGCAGCCTCTAAAATGACCCCAGTTAGGTAAATATGGAGAGACAGCAGGCAGGTGGGTGGTTGCCAAGAGCTGGGGGAAGCATGGAATAGGGGGTGATGCTTTAATGGGTAGGGGGTCTCCTCCAGGAGTGATCGAAGTGATTTGGAACTGGATAGAGGTAGTGGTTATAAAACATTGTGAATGTTCTAAATGCCATGGAACACCTTGAAATGGCTAGTTTTATGTTCTGTGAATTTCACCTCAATAAAAACAAAGAAAAGGAAAAAATGGCCCTCAGTGATCCCACATCCTGGCCTTCAGCCTCCCTCCCCTTGCTTATGGGCTGGACCTAGTGACTGCCAAGTAGAAAATGGCAGAAATGATGGGATGCCATTTCTGAGATTGGTTACAAAAAGACTGTGATTTCCATCTTGCTTACCCTCTTTTGCTCTCTCTCTCAGCCCTTGTTGTGGGGAAAGCAAGCTTCTGTGTTGTGAGCAGTCCTATGGAGAGGCCCACAGTGCAAGGAACCGAGGTGTCTGGGCCACGTGGGTGAGCCTGGACGTGGATCCAATCCCGGTCCAGCCCGCAGTTGACTGGAGCCTTGTGAGAGCCTTTTTTATGACCTAACTTCAAAAGCCTCATAGCAGCACGTCCACCATGTTCTGTCGTTTGGAGCAGTCATAAGCACATCCAGGTTCAAGGCAAAGGGAAATAGACTCTCAGTGGGAGAGGCATCATCACATTGTCAAAAGAGGGCTTGCCATGGGTTGCAATATCTGTGTTTAATTGCACGGCTGATAAACCCCCTCAGGGAACTCCTTGGATTTAAATCAGGGTCTGTGTTGAGAGATGGAACAGCTGCTGCAGAGCAGACCCTTTCCACCAACTCCTAACAGCTCCGACCAGGGCCTTCTGTGCTATATTCATATATTTATCCATCTTTGGAAAATACAATCTGTTACACAGTATCAGCTGCTCTTTTTATGATTCTCGTTAGTAGCAGTCAGAGTGGCAGTGTCCTCTCTACCAAGTGGGCCTGGGAAGGGGTGAGGAGCAACAAGCCTGGCACAGGGCTATTGGAGCAAGACAGGTCTGGGCTGGAATCTCAGGGCTACCTCTTATATCAGTTCAGCTTTCCAACATCACTTACTCTCTCATAGTTTCAGTTTTCTCACGTGTAAAATGGGGACTTCCAGGCAGGGTTGTTGTAAGCATGGAGGGACTTTATGAAGCATCTAGCTCATGGCCAATGTGCAAACAAATGGCAGGGATACCCCCTCTTTAAGCTGAGGTGGAAGGAGAGCTTGGGTCAAGGGCCTCCCCACCTTCCTCCCCCACCTGGAAAAGTCCAACCTCTTCTAAAGGCTGCCAGGAATAGGTCTGATGCCACCCCAGGCCTGGTCTAATTGTGATACTAAAGGGTTAAGAAGGTCTGGAAGAAGCAAAGGGCTGCCAGGAAAGCAAGCCGGGAGGTGAGCTGGGGAAGGGGTCCACGCTGGGCACTATTAGCATGCAGCTGGTAAATGCTGCCCAGAGAGCCAGCCTCAGCTGCTGCTTCTCCCAGAGCCAAAAAAGAAGGCTGACTAACGGTGGTCAGAGTAGTTAGAGTAGGTGGAAGGGTCTCTCCGTGGGAGTTATTCCATCTCCCACACAAGCCCTGATTTAAATCTGAGAAGGAGCCCCTCAAGGGGGTTTTGTGAGCCATGCAATGCTAATTAACTCCATTGTTAATATTTTGTTTTCAACATTAGAGTCCCTTTAGGATTGGAGCCCTTCTTTCTCTTGCAAGCATTTTAAAATTTGCACCAGCATGCAAGAGTCTGACAACCCCATGGGCAGAAGGGCCTGGAAGTAGAACCGGAAAAATTTTCCAAGCGAGGATTCAGATGGCAAGACTGGCATCAGGTGAGAAGGTGACCCCACATGGTAACCAAAAAACGCCAATGAGCTAAATCTTGAGAGAACACAAGCCATGTGAGGGGGCTGATTAGTTTATTCTAAATTCCCTGCAAAAGCAATTCCAGAAAATTGGAGCGCCCCTCTGCCAAATGCCTGGACTGTCCGGGAGCCAACAAGGAAAGGAGAAGCTAGGCGAGAAAACTCGGCAGGGAGCCCTGGTCTGTTGGGCAGAACAAACCCCCTCAACTTGATTTGATCCCTGAGAGGATTGGGTGACTCAAAGCTAGGCAGGAAGACAATTGTTCCAGGGCCTCCTGGGTTATTCATAACGTGTGCCCTGACTCACTAGGCTGGACTTCTTCCAGGTTGAGGGGGAGTGAGAGGCTCAGGGTGAATTCACAGAAGCACTCACCCAGCCGATGCCAAACCAAGATCTCAAACTAGACAGGGACTGTGAAATCTGGATTTTTCATCAATCCCCAGGTATCTGCAGCTTATGGAGGACAAATATGCAACCTATCTCCTGCCCCCACCCCCCACCCCCCAGGGCTGAGCTGAGAGGGGAGCTTTCGTTGATTGGCATCCTAAAGTGGGCACAGCTTGGCTGTCCCTCACTGGGACAGTGAGATTTATTGTCAATAGGAAATAAGAGAAGCCTGGCTACTTGCGTGTCTAGGGGCAACAGTGAGAGGTACTTTAGATCCACGCTGTCCAATACAGTAGTCCCTCACCTCAAGTGCAAATAAGCACTTGAAATGCAGCTAGTCTGAATTGAGATCTATAAAATACACACCAGATTTCAAAGACTTGGGATGAAAAAGTAAAATAAAAAATGAATGATGATAGTCGGCATTAATTACTTGTTGAAGTGGTAAAATTCTGGATCTATTGGGTTAAATAGAATTATTAAAATTGATTTCATTTACTTTTTTAGTGTGGTTACTAGAAAAATTAAAATTAAAATGACATGTGTGACTCACATGTGGCTCCCGTTTTATTTTACTGGGCAGCCTTTCACTAGACCCATTCAAGGCTCACCTCTCTTAGAAGCAGAGATGTTGAAAACACAGTCTCTGGATCCTGATGGTTTAAGTTTAAATCCTGGAACTGTAATAAACTGGCTGTAGGATTTGGTCAAGTCACTTAAACTCTGCATATCTTAGTTTCCCCATGTTTAAAATGGGGCTGATATTAGTATATAAGTAGGTGAAACTTCACTAAGATAATGCACCCAAATCACAAACAACAGCTTCTGGCACACAGTAAGCATGTGATACATTTTTGCCTTTGTTATATAAGACTGAAAGTTAAAAATCTCTCATAAGACTGAGTCAAAGAGGCAGTGGGGGTATGGGGCATGGAGAGTGTAGCTCTTCACATCTGCCTTTGATGCACTGACCCTGCCACAACTGGTGAGAAGCAGTTCACTCTTCCCATGATTTTTTTTAAACTTTTTATTTTGAAATACTTTCAAACTCATAGAATAGTTATAAAAGTAATACAGACCCTAAATAAAGACCTCCAACATACCTGTACCCCCTACCCCAACCAGATACCCAGATCTACCAATTTAATGTTTTGCCACATTTGCCATATCATTCTGTCAATCCATTTTCTGAATACTTGAGTGTAGGTTGTATATGTCACACTCCTTGAATATAAAATACTGCCATGTACATTTCCAAAGAGCAAGGACCCTTAAGAGTAGTTAATCAAGTTCAACATTTAACATTGATATAAACCTTATAGGCTCTATTCCAATTTTTTCTTATGTCCCAGTAATGTCCCTTTGAGCCTTTTCTCCTCCCTTGCTAGATCCTATCCAGGATCATGTATTGTATTTTCTTGTTATTGTCTCTCTAGTTGCTTGCTCTTTTTGTTTTTAAATTGTGGGAACATATATACAATGTAGATTTTTCCTATCTCAACCACTCTCAAGCATACCATTCAATGAGATTAATCACATTCATAATATCATGGAACCCTCACCACCGTCCATTGCTAAAAACTTTCCCTTCTCCCCAAACAGCAACCCTACACCCAATATACAATAACTTCCCATTCCCCCTACCTCCCACCCTGGTAACTAGTACTCTAATTTCTGTCTCTCTGAGCTTGCGTATTCTCTAATGTTTTCTTTGCAGTAACTGTGGGGCTTAAATTAATATCTTGAATCTATAGCAATCTTGTTTGCTTTGATATCAACTTAACTTCAATAGTATACACAAACTATGTTCCTATACCCCTCCATCCTTCCACTTTTATGTAGTTTTTGTCATAAATGACATATTCATACTTTGCACACAAACCTACTGATTTATCATTACAATGAAGACTTTAGTCTTTTAGATCCTGTAGGAAGTAAAAAGTAGAGATATAAACCAAAAATACAATAGTAGTGGTATTTATATTTACCCATGTCATTACCCTCACCAGAGATCTGTATTTTTTCATGTGGCTTCCATCCATTTTCTATTGTCCTTTCTTTTCAACTTGCAGAACCCTTTTTAGCATCTCTTGAAGGGCTGATCTACTGGTGACAAATTCCCTCAGCTTTGTTTATATAGGAATGTCTTAATCTCTCCCCTTTTTTTAAAAGATAGATTTGCTACATATGGAATTCTTGAAGAGCAGTTTTTGTGCTTTCAGCATTCATAACATGTCATCTCACTGCCTTTTTGCCTCCATGGTGTCTACTGAGAAATTGACACTCAACCTTATTGAAGCTTCCTTGTATGTGACACATAGCATCTGTCTTGCAACTTTCTATCTTTGGCATTTGCCACTTTGAATGCCATGGTGTGAATCTGTTTGGGTTCATCCTATTTGGAGTTTATCGAGTGGCTTAGATATGTATGTGCAACGGGTTCCTTAGGCTCTGCTTACTTTTCATCATTCTACTCCTCAGATGGAATGATTTCAATTGTCTTGCTTTCAAGTCCTCTGAGTCTTTCTTCTGCCAGTTCCAATCTGATGTTAAACCCTAAGGAATTTAAAATTCCTGTTACCGTGGTTTTCAGTTCTGTTTGGTTCCTTTTCATCATTTCCATCTTTTTGTTCACCTATGATTTTCCTGATTTCTTTTAGTTCTTTGTCTATGTTTTCCTTTAGCTCTTTGAACATAGTTAGGACTATTTTTAAAAACCTTTGTTGGTTATGTCCCAGCTCTGGTCTTCCTCACTGATGGTTGCTAATGCCTTAATTATCTCCTTTGCCTGGACTCTCACTTTGTATTTCTTTGTATGTTTTATGAGTTTTTGTTGAAAACTGGACATTTTGCTATTTTAGTTGGTATTTAGACTCCAAGGCATCTATTCCTTTAGTGTGTATCCAGTTATTGTTACAGAGCTTTCCTCAATTGCCAGGAGAAGCAAAAAAAAAAAGAGAGAAAAAGAAAACACCTTTCTCAGTCTTTGCGGATTGACCTGTATGTTAGGGTTCTCTAGAGAAACAGAAACAACAGGTGAGAGCTGTAAATACGAGATTTATAAACCATCAGAACGGAAGTGTACAAAATCTGCAGAGCAGGCTGTGAGGCTGGTGGCTCTGATGAAGGATCTGGACGAAATCCACAGGAGAGGCTTGCTCACTGAAGAAGCAGAGAAAGCAGTCTCTTCTTCCTTAAAGACTCCAACAGATGGGATTATCTCACGGTTGGAGGCCTCAGTTGATCTCAGATGTAATCAGCCACAGAAGTAATCAACTGACTGATGATTTAATCAACCAGCCAGGAAATACGTTTGCAGCAGTGGACAGGCCAATGCTTCCCTGACCAGACAACTGGGCATAATCATTTGGCCAAGTTGACAGCAGAAACTAATCATCACAAACTGTGAGAGTGCTCTCCTTCAGCGTTTATCTGTACAGTAAGTGGAGAGAATAGCTGCAGGCCGAAGCCTAGGGACCTCCCTGATCCTTCCTGCACATGTCTCTTGTCTTTAGCACGTGTTTGACACCCTAGGAATTCCCCTGTTCACGCAGTTCCTGATCTTCCCTCTTCAGTAGGAAACAGTTTCCTTGCAGTCTGGGCACTGCACTGCATATAGTACCATCAGGAATCCCTTGCCCTAGTCAGCCACCTGCCTGCTCTCCCACAGTGTTCTGTAGGAGAGTTCAGTGAGTGCCTTCTACCCTCAGGGCAAGTTCTGGGACAGCGAGTCCCTCAGCCCACCACCAGACAGTTTGGGCCAGACATACACACTCCCAGTATGTGCACAGGGGTTATTCCGGCACTGAGAGCATGGGGTGGTCCCATAATGAACCAGAGAGGGGAAGGAGGAGGGATCAGTCAGGGTGCATGAAAGCCTACTGCTTTTAAGATGCCTTTTTCTTATTCTGCACTCTCCCTGTTACTGTAATCCTTGAACTGTTTTCTGAAACATCAAGAAAGATGTTTCTGCCAGTTCTGGCTGGTTATTCAAAGCTTCTGTGGAGGAATGGAGCCTTGACACATCTTACTCTGCCATCTTGAGTGGGATGGGAACTACTTCCATGAATTTTGTTTTATAAGTTTGGAGACTGAGGGTCAGAGAGCTTTCTAACTTTCTTAATGAGGCAGAATAAGACAGCCAGCTCAGAATGGGACACTTGGGGCTCTGCCCTAAAACTCAGGAGGGAACCTGGAAGCCACAGGTACAGGAAGAAGAATAACTGGTTTGGTGTCAGAAGACCTGGGTTTAAATTCTGATGTTTGAACATAGTGAAGTGAGCTTCCTTGCCCTCTGTGGGCCTCCAATTCCTTACCTGTACACAAGGTTCTCTGGGAATGCTTCCAATTTTCTACATCAGAGGCCACAATGTTTTCATGAGCACTTACTATGTGCCTGGCCCTGTGGGAATACTAGGATACCATGAAGAGTTTCTAATTTAACAGGGATATCGTGAAGCAATTCATTATAAGGATTCATATTTTCAAAAGAGAAGAAAGAAAAATACAGGGAGCGAGGTAGGATCATGTCAGAGGGTCCTAATTCAGCTGGACTTTTCTGGGTATATGATTTTTAAGTTGACTTTAGGATGAAGACAGAGGGGCAAAGCATTACAGGTAATGGGAATAGAATGAGCAAAGGCCCTGAGGTGCCAGGGGCTGAGAGAAAGTCCAGGTTGGCAGGGCAAGTGAAGGAAGGGTGGAAGGAAGGAATGCCTAGCAAGAGGTGGAGCAGATTTAGTGGGACTTTGCAGGGTAGGGGAAGAGAGTGAGATACAAAGACAATACCTAGGCTTCTGGTGAGACCTAGTACTCCCCAGTACTGTTCATGCTATACACTCAACGGTTAAAATCAGACATTCAAACAGGCCATCCCCCATCAAGAATCTCCAATGGAGTTCCCGTGCCCGGGGAAGTGATTTCCACTGTGTTCTGTGTTGGAGGGTGAGGAGCAGGAATGCGTGGGGCCCTCAGAACAAATCATGCTTACTGCTTAGAATAATCTCTCAACCTAGTTCTTACCCTCGGGGATTGAATCATGTCCCCCACAAAAGGCATGTCAGGTCCCAACCCCTGGTCCTGTGGGTGTGAACCCATTTGTAAACAGGAACTTCGAAGATGTTATTAGTTACGAGGTGACCAGACTGAGTGAGGTTGGCCTGAATCCGATGTGGCTGAAGTCCTTATAAGCAAAGGAAATTGGACCCAGAAGAGAAGTCCAGGGAAGCAGCCAGAAACTGGAAGTCAACAGAAACCAGAAGAGAAAAGATGCTGCTGCCATGTGCATTACCAGGTGACAGAAAAGTTAAGGAATCCCAGAGATGGCCAGCCAGCAGATACTGACCCAGGGAGGAAGCAAGCCTTTTAGCCTCTGAAATTGTGAGCTAATCAATTCCCGTTGTGAAGACAACTCATGGTATGGCATTTGTTTAAGCAGATAGGAGCTAAAACTCTCCTCATCCTTCAAGATCTAGCTCAAATATCACTCCTCTGGGGTGCTTTGGCTCTTTCCCATCTAGCACTTTAAAATCATTCTCTTAGAGCAGTGATTCTTAAAGTGTGGTCCCCAACCAGAAACATCAACGTCCCTTGAGAGCTTGTTAGAAAGGCAAATTCTCAGGCCCTGCTCAAGGCTTTCTCAAGCAGTAACACTGGGGGTGGGCTTCAGCAATCAATCTGGGGTTTAACAAGCCCTCCAGATGATTCTGATGTACAGGAAACTCTGAAAACCACAGGTGTGAAGCATTCATCACAGTGTTTTGGGACTGAGTGTTTTCAGCCCTAGAATGATATCTTTTTTAAAGACAAAGACAGATCTTTATTCAATCTTTGTATTTCCAGTCCCGGCATAGTACCTGACACTTGGTAAACCCTCAGTCAAGGCTTATGGTTAAATGAAGGCAATTTGAAGATGAATGTCATAAGTTCCTGTTCATTTACCTGTCACTGAGTACCTACCCTTGAGATAAAAATGTAGTTCTCAGAGACTATACATATAAGCACAGATAATAAAACAAAAGAAATTTCATCAAGTCTCAGTTGGGTAGTGGGGAGGGGTGAGAAAGGAAGAGTTCCAGAAAACTCCTACTCATAGTGTTTAAAAAAATGTTTAAAACGTAGTACAAAAAATTCTCGATACAGTATATCAACTTTTTAGGTGAAATTATATCCTATATTTAGGAACATATTTATTATTCTCCAGAAATCATTCAGAAGTAAGAAAACCATAGACGCATAATCATTTTAGGGACTGATGATATCACAGAAATTGCTTGCCTAAAGAATGGCTTAAAGGTCTATTTCTACAAAGTAGCTGTTATTGATGTTCATTTAGGCTGAACTTTTCTTTTGTGGATATTAGAACAAAGCCTTCACAACTTAACTGAGCAAACTGCCCTCAGTTTTTGAAAAGTCAGCATTAACAAAGGATTCAATGAAGCCATAGCCAGGTCTGAGTTTGGCTTCTTAGCCCCACAGCCAGTTGGCTGCGTACATCTAGGACTTGGTTTGGAACTGCTAAACAACTGAAAGATGCTTCAAAGTTTCTTTCCCTTCTGAGAGCAAGGAAGGAAAGCTTTGCCTGTTCACTCCTGGTTCATACATACTCTGTACGCCCAACTCTTCCACTTGGCCTCAATCAGAAGGCATCCATCAGAGGAGAAATTTTTTTTAATTAAAAAAAAAAATCTATTTTTTAGTCTGCTTGAAGAATTTGATTAGGGCATAAAATAAACAATTTCCCTTTTTCATATCACAAACCAGGTTTGTTTTTTGTTGTGGTGGTCTTTAAGTTAAATGTTTTATAGGTATTATCTCATTTAATCCTCACAATGATCCTATGATTTTGGAAAGATTATTAGTTCCAAATTACAGATAGGAAACTGAGACTTAGAGAAGTAATTCTCCACAGGTCACGTAGCCAGGGAATGGGGCAATGAGGCTTTGAACACAGGCCTACAGGACTCTTTAAGCATTTGCCTTTATTTCCTATTCCTCTATTCCCAGCACTGCAACTGGTGACTCTCTGGCCAAACACAGCCAGTAGAGAGGTAATAGGCAGTCGATTATTAATATTTTTTTATTTGAATGCCCCCAGGCAGGCTTTTACCCTCCAGTTCATCTCTTACTTTCTTACGCTTATTACTTCAAACATTTGTGTTGGCCTCGGAGTGCATCTGATTTTGCATCTGTCTGCTCCTCACATTCTAATTCAAGTAGTCTGGCATTTTTTTCCTGTTTTTCCCCCTTTTGTTTAACCATGTCAAGATGTTGTTGAATGTCACAATACATGTTTCTTCTTGGATTCTGACATTTGTGTCATCTATGATCACTAGTTTCATACAATTCCTCTGATGTGTAGCGAGGTTTGCTGATTAGAAGTCATTTTAATTTTCTCACAGATGCATTTCTATTTTTATTCTTACCTGGTTAATCTGCCACATGACAATCTAAATACCTAGCTATATTTAAAAAGACATGACAGTTCTATTGCCATTCTTAACTGTGGAAAAAAGGAGTAAGCAGGTAGAAGAAGTGCTTGGATTCTTTTTAGTTGTGCGGTAGTTTTTTTTTTTTTTTTTTTTTTTTGCATGGGCAGGCACTGGGAATCAAACCTGGGTCTCTGGCATGGCAGGCGAGAATTTTGACACTGAGTCACCCTTGCACCCCTCTGTGCTGTAGTTTTTAAATTTTGTTTCAAAATAAACTAGAACTCTTCATTGTCTGCAAAATGAAGAGTCACTGTGTCAATGAAAAGTTCAAGGACTTTCAGTACTTAAATACAGTTTGCAATGTTCTGCTATTTTTTGGTGTGTTTAGAAAGCTGAAATGATTTTGAAGTTAAACAAGAGTATTGCATTAAAAATTAAAAACTAAAAAAAGACATAACAGCAACTAGGGAATATCTAGCTAACCTATGTTTGAATTAAGCAGCTAGTATCCTGTGAAAATAGGAATTTAACCCACAAAAAATATTTAACCTTATAATCGTCCAAATATGGCTACTGTGAAACCCTCTTTTTAAAGGTCATATCATTGTCTTTTCAATGTCTGCCCAGGTTGAACCAAGCTTGGAGTCTTCACAGTGTCTCCCCACCCACCCTCTTCAAATGGGGAGAATAGAGCTTGGTTTGGTGCTATTTACAAATGAACAGCTCACACTGACTTTAAAGATCCCTTGGTTCCATAAAGCCAAATGTCCTACATCAATCAGATTTTTGTATTACATAAAATACAGTTCAATACTGGCTATCTAAGGTTTAATTTAGACTAGTGATTGTTGGCATAAGTCATGTGTAAAGGGTGTCTGAAAAGTCCCAAGTTCTATAAATTTTCCCAGAAGAGAACAAGCTTTGAAAATCATGATGGCCACACATGAAAATAAAATGTTCAGGGATCTAAATGAGGGCCTCCCCCTACTAAGCACCAGGAAAGGACATTCGCTGAGCCTAATCTAGAGGAGAAGTTACGCTACACAACTGCTGTGAGTTTCCAGCCAAGTGGGCACAGATCTCCACGTCCCTCACGACCCAAAGCATGTTTTCACAGGGCTCTGAATGGAAAATGTAAACCGTCTACTTTCTTTGCCAATTACATTAAAAATCAAACCAAATCAGCTTCGTTCCTCAACAAAACATATTAAATATCTTACTCACTTTGGAAAGTTTCACAGCAAATTGGCGTAAATGGACACTCTGGAAAGAGCGTTGTCTTTCTGTCTAAATAGCTACTAAGACTCTTTGTTCGTACACTTTTTTTTCTTTACAGTGCACCCTGCATAATATGGCTTTATAAAAACGCGGGCGCACAGCAGTACAAATTCACTTGCTTCTCTCTATCTCGCCCCTGAGACAGGCAAATAGGATGTCAGACCACTGCATTTTCTTCTACTATTCTCCTGTCTTTAAGTGACACTGTGGAAAATTAACTTGAAATATTATCAAGAACCTTTTGCTCCCTTTAATTCCACGTAAAGGAGTTATGCCTTAGTGTACTTATTCATTCCAAACACCTGGCTCCATTCCACAGTTGTTAGGTGAGTGGTAATTGCATAGCAATAACTCCTGTACACACAGCACGGCCATCGCAAAATAAAACCCAGATTCCAATTTCAAAAATTCTTTCAAATCCAGGAGTCTCTATACAGCAGAAATACACCATTATGCTTAAAAAAAAAAAAAGTAGTAAAAATTAGATTTTTCTCCAAAGCATAGCAAAAGAAAAATTTCACATTAGAGCTAGAAGGGAAGGAAATCTCCTGGGGTTGCAGAAGATGAGTGTCCTTATGAGAGAACCAGAATGGATTTGGGAATCACTGGGAGAAGCCAACCAGGCCAACACAATGTCAAGTATGATGGTGTCTACACCGTCTTCATCCAAATTAATTCACAAGCATTTCTCAGGGTGTAATATACCCAGATCATTATGGCTATTCTAACATTCTTTAGAGAAAGACACTCTGATCCTCTCAATAACACGTTTCAGCTATCCACAACTTTTAGAAAGAAGAGGTGGCTGATTCTGTGGAGGGCAGCTTCTACGGAGGGCAGGGATAAGGAACCTCTGCTTGACACATGTCGCTACCACTGTAAAACCGTGGTTAAAGACACCGTCTTTCATGTCATCCAATGCCTATTAGTTCAAAGTTCACAACATGAATGTCTACGCTTAATATAGATATGGAGGGTTTCTTTTAGAAATATTCGTATATACATGGGGTTAGAATGCACACATTTTCTTGCCCTGACAGCTGAGAGAGCCTAGAAGCAGAGACACCCAACACACATATCTAGTGCTCAGATCTTGATTTCTAGAAAGGAACCAGGGCTCCTTGGAAAAGTGGCTGATTTGAGGACTAGAGAAGGAAATAACATGAACAGTGCCCGAAAGGAAGGACGTGCTCAAACAAGAGAAAACAAAACAACCTTATAATGACGGGGTAATGCCAAAGAGACACAGAAGCCAACCTAGAGAGCTCCCAGAAGCCAACGCTGGAATGATTTGAGCAAGGACATAGAGTAGAAGGGGATTATAACCGAATGAGTTACAAACGAGTCCAAACTGATATAAATGACTAAATAAATACATGAATGGGAGAGATAAACAAATCTCCCATGCAGAATGACTCCAAATAATTAATGTAGATGGCCTGCTCCAAGGAGGGGAGCATAACTTTCCAATCCTTAAGTGTGGGGGGCACATAGTGACTTCCTCCCGCGTGTAAACACTATGGAAAGGTGGGCAGAGGAGTAACTCAACTGTGCAGAAACCTGTCAAACATGACCTCAGCCAGGAGGGCAAGGTAAGTCATGGGGATAGTATGTGCCCTTGAGATGATGTGATGAGGATGGCACTTTAACTCTGTGTTTTTCATACCCCACCCCCAAATAAACCAAGTCTACTCATGAGAAAAGCATCAGATAAATCCTAATTGAAGGACATTCTACAATATATATGACCAGTATTTCTCAAATCTGTCAAGGTCAGCAAAAACAAGAAAAGCCTGAGAAACTGCCCCAGCCAAGATTTGCCTAAGAAGATAGGACAACTAAGTATAATGTGGAAACCTGGATGGGATCCTGCAACAGAAAAACAGCATTAGGGGAAAACAAAGGAAATGAGAATAAGGAATGGCCTTTGGTTCATAATAAGTTTCAATATTGGTTCATTAACTATAAAGAATGTACCGTACTCATGGAAGATGTAAATAATAATAGGGGAAACTGGGTATGAGCTGTATGGGAACTCTGCAATTTTTCTGTAACTCTAAAAATGTTTTGAAAGTAAAAGTTCCTTCAAACAAACAATCAAACATCGCCTCCACGGCCCGGGCCTGTGTTCAGAGGGGAAGCTCGCATTGCAGCCTGCCAGGTACACACTTGGGTTCTGAGCACATCTCAGGAGCAGAATTCAGACAAGCTCATGACACTGTATAAAAAGCAGGTGTTGCTCTTACCTGGCCAAGGTGTCAAAATGTGACGCGTCGCTCAGTCCCAGGGAAGGTCTGTGTAACGGGATTGCTGTAATTCAGCCTGAGTGGAGAGACTCCTTAGAGCACATCACCTCACTCAGAAGGAGGCAGGCGTATCCACACTTGGCTGTGCCTCTCTCACCTTTCCAGGGGAAAAGCCGGCACCACCACCTGGGGAGCACCTGTGGCAGGTCGGCAGGGCCTTCGCCTGCCTTTCCCTCCGAGTGAGGTTCCGATGAGGGCAGTGAGGCCCACATGAAGGCAACGTGGATCAGGCCTCAGCGCAGGTTGAATGCAGAAGCCCAGCCTGGGGTGGGGGCAGTGAAGGGCCTTGAGGAAGACAAGGCCATCGAAAGGACAAGCAGGGCCATGCGGGCAGGAGGTGGCCGTGCCACCCGGCCTTCTAACCCTTCACAAGATCCACACATCCCAAATGGTAGGTGAAATTGCAGGTTTTAAAATGTAGACAACTCAGTCAGCTTATTTTTATTTTTAAAGAAGATCCCATACAGGCTAGATAAAAACACACCATACCCTGTTCTGTTGGTGGGTCAACAGCTGGTGATCTCTGAGAAAGGAAAACTGTCCTGACAGGTCTCTGAGTTTCAGAATTTTTAATTTAAAACGTAGGAAGGTGCAACAAGAGGGGTGGGAGAATGTAATATACAGCTAACCTGCCCAGCATGTTCACTGCTAGCTATGCCGGTATTTAAATTTAAGTTTCATTTAAAAATGGACTTCTTCAGCACACAAGTCACATTTTAAGTGCTTAATAGCCTTTTCCATCATTGTGGAAAGTTCAATTTGATGGTGCTGCTAAATATAAAGGATATTTTTGGATAATCGGCAAAATTGGGATAGACTGTGTATTTGATGACACTGTTGTATCGATGCTCATTTTCTTAATTTTGATACTTGCAGTGTAATTATGTGAAATGATGTCCTTTTTGTCAGGAAAAACACATTGATGTGTCCAGGGGCTTAAGGGACATGATGTTTGCAATTTACTCTCATGCAATTCAGAAACAAATAAATATGTATAGGAAGAGGGAAAATGATAAAGCAAGTTTGGCAAATAACAACTGATGACTGTGGTATGATTCTTGCAAATTTTCTGTAAATTTGAAAGTATTTCAAAATAAAAAGTAATAATAGAAAAAAAAAGAGAGCAATAGAAAACCTCAGGAAAGACAAGAAAGTTAGGAAGTTGACTTTAATGAAACCCTAAGAATGTAGCCTAAGGAATGGTCCCGTTTCAGAGCATGCTTCAGAGGGTTTGACTTGATCTGTCACCATTGTCATCCCCACCCATTCCTTTGGTGGCCCTCAGAACTCACTGCCCTCACCGTGTCTTCTTACTTATATTCCAGCAGTTTCCTAACTGAATCCAGGCTGATGTTTTGCTACCCTCTTCTTTTTTTTTAATTTTATTTTTTTAATACCAAAAAAAAACAAAGCAAATGCAAACATTCCTATTTTGATCATTCTGTTCTACATATATAATCAGTAATTCACAATATCATCACATAGTTGCGTATTCAACATCATAATCATTTCTTGGAATATTTGCATCTATTCAGAAAAAGAAATAAAACGAAAACAGAAAAAAATTTATACATACATACCCCTTACCCCTCCCTTTCACTGATCACTAGCATTTCAAACTAAATTTATTTTAACATTTGTTCCCCCTATTATTTATTTTTATTCCACATGTTCCACTCATCTGTTGAAAAGGTAGATACAAGGAGCATCAGACACAAGGTTTTTACAATCACACAGTCACATTGTAAAAGCTAAAAAGCTAAAAACATTGTTTTGTTTTTTAATCCCTTAATGCTGAGTCTCAGCTCATTCTAGGATTTCTGTCCCACATTGCCAGGAAGGTCTGCAACCCTGGGAGTCATGTCCCACGTAGACAGGGGGAGGGTGGTGAGTTTGCTTGTTGTGTTGGCTGGAGAGACAGGCCACGTCTGAGCAACAAAAGAGGTTCTCTTGGGGGCGACTCTTGGGCCTAATTTTAAGTAGGCTTGACCTATCATTCAGTGTTTTAACATAATTGTATTATAGTTAGGCTACACCTCTTCTTGCTCTAAATAAGGTGTGGCTCACCTCTCGAGCCGATTCCCAGATCTGATCCCCACTCCCTCGGCTCTCAATGTCCCACCTGGGACACAGTTACTCTTAACAGTCCATGTCCTCAGCTGTAGCCCCAGTAGTTTTCATACACTGATTGCAATTGCTTAGCTCACCTAGGAAGGGTTCTCCTCACCACTTATTCGTTAGGATTATTCTCTAAGAGCGTTTGTAAATTGGTTTGTTTTGCTATCTTTATACACAATTTTACTTAAATGCACACAAATAATGATATACATGTATTTAACTTCAGTGCAATTATTCTTTCTCTCTTTTTCTTGCCCTTTCCTCCCCTCCCCTTTTCCCAACACTGACCTTACTTCCTTTGGCTTCTACACAAGGAAGCAAGTCCTGCCACTCACCTCTGTGGCAGTGCCCACAAGCCCCCAGCCTTGGTCACATCCAGGTGTCTGTCCCAGGCCCTCCCCAGAGAAGATGGCCAGGCACTGGGGGGCGTCTCTGTAAGCCTTTTAAAACAAGAGCACCTTATTGTTATCAATCTTGATTAAGTAGCAGGACATCGGAGGTCACAGTGGCCAGAGAACCAGTGGGACATTTTAATTAAATTCAGCAAACATTTCTTGAGCGTCTACCTTTGGGTTCAGGCACTCTCCCGGGTGCTGCTGATATAAACACATCAGTAAGACCTTGCCGTTGAGGAGCTCCCAGGTAGCAAAGAACAGAGAAGGTGATAAATGCAGTTTTTATTAGCAGTGCAGGGGTATGCTGGATGCAATGTGAGAAGCATGAGCTTATCTGGGGGGAGGGACCCCATCTTCACTGCAACATGCTCTGTCTCCTAGTATAATTTCTGACATCATAAACCTAGCACCTATTGATGGACACTCCTCAAACTTTATCTCACGTGTAACTAGCCACCAAACCTGCTGCAACTCCCAACTAGAATGCAGTTTCAAGTTCGACTAGTTTGAGACCAAAATAAAGGATCCAAGACAGGAATGTGCCTGCTCGAAAAGCTTTTCCTGTGTAGATAGAAATAGTTTATTGTTCCAGCTCTTTCCTCTTTTGTGAGAGATCATCAGTTGTCTTTTCAAGCAGTTCCCATCTTTTCTCAGTGTATTCTGTTAGCTCCCTCCCCATATCCTCTCTCAGGCTTTGAAATTTATGGATAATTCAATACATCTTCCCTGGGTGTACAAGAAGCACCTTGCATGTGACATTAGATAAGATGCTCAAGGCCGGCATGTGCATTTTCCACACCAGCACAAACAGCAATGAATTAACTACACCACCAAGTGACTGTACCTACATAAATACATTCCAATAAACCCAAATTAAATGTAGCCCAAGCTTAATGTTCCTTAGCAGAATTTCCACAAATGGCTTGGACACTCCAATATCCATAGTTAATGGGGAAGAGAAGTAAGAAAGGAAAGATACAGGCATCTTAACCTACTACAGTAAAAAAAATCTTACTTTTGTAAAATGAGCAAAAACATTTGATTTTGTGACCATTGACTGGGCCCCTCCCAGGATCCATCAGGGCAAATGAGGGCCTTTGAAGGTCAAGCTTCTGTGCTTCACGGTAAATCCACCTCTGTTCACACCAAAATATTTTGAATGAGTTTCTTATAAAATTACTGATTTCCACTGAGCATTTCCTCAGAGCTTTGATTTCAGAAGGCTGTCTCTGGGGAAGACATTTCTGGATCCTTCCTTTTCTCCAAGATAGCCAAGGACTCCTCAGTTACTTATAGCAGAGTAAAGCGCCAAAATCTTTTAAGCCCACAGGGCTCAGATCAGGGTGACCAGCTTCCCTGGTTTGTTCAGAACAGCCCAGTTTTAGCTCTGAAAGTCGCCTCCAAGGGAAAGCCCTTTGTTCCAGGCAAAGCGGGCTGTTTGGCCAGGCCAAAGCGGCTCTCAGTGGCCACAGAGAGCTGTGGGTGGGGCTACGTCCCTGCCTACCTTCCCAGGACAACCTTGAACATCTTGACTTTGCAAGCAAATGGGAGTCAACTATTACTGACTTTAGCAGAGAAGGGATTTATTTAAAGGGCATTTTTTTTCTCTCCGTTTCTTTGCCTCCAGCTTCCAGATTCAAAGCTCTCTGTGGGAATGTCTGATTTGCCAAACCAATCCATGTGTCAACAAACTAATGGTTGGGGCAGGAATGAAGCAAAAATCTGCTTGGGTAATGGGAGGTGGTCCCTACCTGCCCTCCAAACACATACAGTGGGGATTTCCCCTAATTTAGGAATGGGGCTCAGATGCTTGGCATCCAAAGTAACTCAAAAGTCAAAGATTAAGAGTTATTGTTGCCAGGGCGCATGGGTAGCTCAGTGGTAGAATTATTACCTGCCATGAAGGTAATAATTTGGGTTTGATTACTGGCCCATGCATGCCAAAAACAAAAAAACAAAAAACAAAAAAACTCAACGAATGACGCTGTGATAATGGGATATTCACATAGAAGAAGGCTGAAATGTGGCCAGCACAATATATAAAAATAATAATAATCAAAAGTCAATGTTGTACATGAATCAAGCATAAACAACCAAAGGGTAGAGAGTGAGAGGCAAGTTGTGTGCTTGGAGGTTGACCAGAGCAGATTTATAGAAAGTCAACAAAGGCCTTATAATTTCAGGATAATGCAGATCTGTTTGAGTGATGGAGGGCAGCTGGGTCATGGAAAGATGAGATATTCTAATCTTAAAATTCTCAAAGGCATGAAGGCACGGGCACTGAGATAGTCAAGGGCCATATATGGAAATTAAGTGAGATATTTTGTTGTAATTCAGAGGCCTGCTAAATTGCTTGGAGGTATTAGTTAAGGATTTTGTCCCTAGTTTATAGGGATAGTATAACAGGGGAGGTCAGAGAGGGGAACTTACATTTTTCTTTCCAAGAGAAGTAGGTGTTCCATATTTTTACTACTTTGAGTTGGTCAGTTTCTCCCCCAGCCCACTTCAGAAGCACTAGCTGAAGTAATAACCTATTTCGCTGTTTTTCCAAACTCATCTCGTTTTATTTATTTAATCTATTTTCACATCCCAAAGTCCTTTGTTTGCAAAGTCCTCAGTGCATAATTGTGTGGGTGTATTTCTATTTGTAGCTATTTTGTTGTAATGATAAGTCACTAGATGGTTTCCAGAATGCAGAATTGAGTAAAAATCTCCAAGGCTTCCCAGGGGCAACTTAAACTGGAGTTCCACCTCGACTTTCTTAGCTCAGTGCTTTCTTCTAGTTGCCTTTCCACCTTTCACCATTTACACGAAACCACTTTCTCCAATACACAGTGTAGGTTTTCTTCTGAGTCTTTGGGGACAACACATGGTTGCTTTCCTGTTGGAATGTACTCCTCCCCTACTCATCATTCTAAATCCCACCTGTCCTTTATGCTCCAATTTTGTTTCCACTTCCTGAGCCTTGTTCTTGTCCTTCTAGGTGGAAGTAAACTTTCTAGCCTCTGAACCCTCAAAGAAATTCATTTTACCTAACAGCTGGGGTCTCCTGTCTCCTGGAAATCTAGACCTTGCTAACTTTCTACACCAGCAGCATTGGCCTCACCCGTGAGTCTATTAGAAATGCAGAATCTTGGTCCCATCCCAAATCTGCTAAAACAGAATCTGTGATTTAGAAAGATCCCCAGGTGATTTCTATGCACCTTAATTCTAGAAGCACTAATCACTGGTTCTCAACCTCATCTGCACATTGGAACCCTCTGGGAAACTTTTAAACCTACTTGTGCAGGGACCTACCCCGAGATATTCTGATTTAGTTTGGGGTGCAGTTTGGACACTGAGATTTCTAAAAGCTCCCCAAGTGATTCTGATGTACAGAAAACTTTGAGAACCATGGGCCAAGTTAGGATCATTCCAACACTTGTTCCATCATCCATGAAATTTCAAAGCGTCCATGAGATTTCTATTTTGAATTTCTGGCTTGAGCAGGGGTGGGGATGTGGAAATTGGCTCACCATCTCCTTTTCCTATGAGAGCCTCCCTCAGAGCACAGGTTGTCTCTGTTCACACCGCATCAGCTCGGCTACTTCTTTGAGTCTCTGCCTCACCCCCAGCCAAAGAAAATAACTATTTGCATAAGGCATCTGTGAGTGTAGCTGGCTGATGATCCGGGAATGTGGGTGAAGCGGGGGAGGAGTTTATATAGCAGCAATCTAACCACCCTCTGAGAGGAATTCTGTTTTCCGTGGTTGTGCAGGTTTGAAGCTGTTCTGTAGCCCAGAAATGACCATAACCTTTTAACCCATTCCTGTGGGTGCAGACCTGTTGTGGGTGGGATCTTCTGATTAGGTTATTTCAATTGAGATGTGACCCACCCAATTCAAGGTGGGTCGTAATCCTTTACTGGAGTCCTTTATGAAAGGATAAGAGTCAGAAAAAGCCCAAAGAACTCAGAGAGTAACACTCAGAGAAGTTTGGAGAGATCTTAGAGAGAAAAGCCTGGAGGTGCTAACAGAACCACAGAAGGTCAGAGAGGAAGCCACTGGAACCAGGAGCTGAAAGCAACGAAACTGAGGAGAGATGGAACAGAAGATGCTGGCTATGAGCATTGTTGTCTGATAGAGGAACCCCAGATGCCAGTGACCGTTTTTCAGAAAAGGTACTATCCTGTTAATGCCATAACTGGGACATTTTCATGGCCTTAGAACTATAAGTTTGTAAGCTAATAAATCCCTATTATAAAAGCCAATGTATTTCTGGAAATTGCATTCCGACAGCTTTAACAAATCAAAACAGTGGTTAAGACAAAAAGAAAAGTCTCTTCATTATATATATATATCTGCATATATATATTTATGTGCACAGTAACTCTGCCTTGATTTTATAGTTCTTTGCGTATATCTCTTAGCTAGACTCTAAACTCCCTGAGTGCAGGGACTGTGCCTTATTAATGACAGTGTGCCCCAGTTCTTAGCTGGTATTGGTGCTCAACAAATGACTATAGATAACTGAATGAATATCTCAGGGTTTAAAAATTGATGCCTTTTGTGGGAGGAATTGTGCTTTAGGCCTAAGATTAACCTTCAGAGAGAGTGTTTTAGATACCTGGGCTATATAAAGCAGATCTCATGGCATGGGCAGGGTTAAACAATGGGAATTTATTCACTCATGGTTTTCAGGCTGGAAAAATATCCAAATCAAGGCATCACTTTGGTGTTGCTCTCTTCCTGAAGACTGGCTGCCGGCAATCCTTGGCTCCTCTGCCACGTGGCAAGGCACACAGCAGTGTTTGCTGGTGTCTCCCTTCTCTTTTCTGATTTCAGCTTCTTGCTTCCATGGTTCTCTCTTTCTCTCTCACTCTCACTCTCTCTGTATTTCATTCTTCCATAAAGGACTCTAGTAATAGGTTTAAGACCCATTCGATTAAGGTGGGTCACACCTTAAGTGAAGTAGCCTCATCAAAAGGTCCAACTACAATGGATTTACACCTACAGGAATGGACAAGATTTGAAAACATGTTTTTCTGGGGTACAAGCAGCTTCAAAACACCACAGACAGTTAAACTTCTCAGGGGCAGGAGCAGAGGAACAAGGTTCCTGACAGTGGAGAAGTAAAGCATAGATTAGGAATAGATAAACATTTAAACCTGCACTGTCAAAAATGGTGCTATATGTAGCACCACATAGCTCTTGAATGAGGCTGGTCCAAACTGAGATGTGCTGCAAGAGTCCAATGCACACCAGATTTTGAAGACTTAGAGTGAAAAAAAAAGAATATAACACATCTCACGAATAGGTTTTTAATATTGATTACATTGAAATATTATATTAAAATCCCTGTCATCTGTTTCTATTTACCCTTTGAATGTAGTTACTAGAAAATTTAAAATCATATATGTGAAAAAAAATTTAACATATGTGGCTCACATTACATTTTTGGACAGTGCTGCTTTGACTACTATGGTCTCAGAGAGAAATGGGCAAAGCTGAAGGTGGAAGAGGTCTGACCTGGGACAGGCTGTGTGACAGGCTCTGGCCAAACCCCAGCCACCAAGCTGTTTCATCTCCATTCTACAGAGGACAGAGCTGAGGTTCACAAAGGCTAACTACCCAGCCCCAAGTGCCACACTTAGTGAGAAGAGTTTTTATTAAAATTTACATCTATTATATTCTAAAGTCTACAGTCAGGTCTCTCTTCAGGAGAGGAAATCTCCTGGGCAGAAGGTCAGAACAAATACACACAGGAACTGTTAAAGGAGTGAGAGGATGTTCAGTTTGGAGAAGAGATCTCAGGAAAGACACATGAGTACCATCTTCAAATACCTGGTGGTGCCTCAGTGATGAGATTGGTTTTCTGTGGCTCCAAGGGATAAGAGTAGAATCATTTCGAAGAAGTTGTAAGGAGAAATATTTCTGTTCAGACTGAGGGAGAATTTTCCAGCAGTCTGAGCTGCTCAAATCTTGCTATTTTGGAGGGCAATGAGGCAAGGTACCAGAGAAGATCAAGCAAAGGCTTTTTTTTTTTTTTTTTTTTAACATGGGCAGGCACCGGGTAAGCAAAGATTTTGACACTTGGCAAAGCTCCCAAACACTATGATACCATGCGGTCATTCCTACAGAAAACTGTTCTGTCAAGTAGCTGCATTAGGATCATTTGGATGTTACTCAAAATAAACATTCTAGGTTCCACCCCAGTCCAACAGAATCCAGATCTCACAGGCATAAGGACAAATGATTTCTATTTGACAAAGTGCCTTCCATTATTCTGATGTGCAGTCAGTTTTCAGAGCCACTGCCACCTAGAGGACACTTAGGCATCCACTGAATGGTTGCCCCAGATGACTTTTCACATCTCTTCATGTCCGATAAGATTTGCCAACAAAATTATGGTGAGGAAAGTCGGCAAGATGACTCTTTCCTGATCTGGCCTGTTTATTATTTGATGGGAGGATTTCTTTGGCCAAAACAGTAAAAAAAACGCTACTGACACATATTAATCAAGATGAATTAAATTTTACTTCTTCTGCTGCTTTTTTTAAAACCTTTGGTGAGAAAAGAATTTAGTGGGAGGGGCAAGATAAAGGAAGAAATATTTTCTCAACTTTTCTGGCTAATAGAGATGTCAAGTTTTTGTGCTTATTGCCAGGAACCAATTCCAGGCCTTTCATAAAAGCCAGCTTGGAGCTTTGGGTTAGTCTGCTACAGATGAGGATACCAAAGGACTGCAAAATTCAGCCCATGAAAAGAGATTATGCTAACAATTTCCAAGGGAGTGGCTTTTACAACCTTTATTCTTAAAACACCAGCGACTAAAAGAAACAAGGGCCAAGCCCGATCAGGTTGAGGTACTGCTGAGGGCCCAGGGGGACCCAGACTAACTTGGAAAATGTTGCCGATGCAAAGCCAACTGCAGCAAACTGAGAATTAGAAAAGGGGCATTTATTACTGAGAAAGAAAGCTGTGGTATTCAGTGTGAATAGAAAATGGAATCCTGAAGTACTGAATTTGGTGTCCCAGAATAGCTGAATCATCAAAGCCAGGTGTTGCACGTTTTCTTCTTGGCCACGGTGGGAACTGAGGAGAAAGTAAAAGAGACTCCCCTCTCCAAAAAGAAAATGAAATTGATGCCTCTTTGCCTGGAAAGATAGAGCAAAGTTTGTCATTCTGCTGCCTTTTTCTTTAAAGGATTGCCCGATGGATGAATTCAACTCTAGAAATTAGCAAAAGTGGCTGACAGAGGTCAGGTAAAAGATAACGTGGTAGTAAATGTCTTTGTTTAAGTTTGAGCCAATAGCTACTCAGTCAGGAAAAGCCATAATGTAGAGTAGGCAGTTACCAGTTTCAGGTTTTCTATTTCTCCCCCCAAGACATCATTTTGTACTTTGTTCCATTCAGCTATTAAACATGGTCTTTTGAGAACAATGTCTGATTTTAGGACACATGGAACCTATTTTTTTTTTTCCGTAGAACTTCAATCAAATCATTTGCCTCCATTTCTAGCTCATCATATTTCTGGCACAGTTATAACAATGGTTTTATCATTCCTTTCTAGGATAATTTGATTCCAATCCTCATAGCCCATTCTAGTTCTACATCCTGATGACCTCATTCTAGATACATGAGGGAGCTGCAGTCATTTCAGACTTTTATCTGTACTTCTTGTACAGCTCAGAGAATTTGACGACATCTGGAAAGAACGGGGAATAGCTCAGGTATGCAGTCAATAACAAATACTCCTGAAGATTTCCATACTAGGACTTCTATTGGGAATTCAGAGAAAGCCAACATAGTATGACTTTTCTTTTTGTTTAAGGAAGTGGTTCTCAAAGTGACGTCTCTAGTGCCTGTGAGATAACCCAAAAATGCAATTCTTTTCATTTTTATATACCACTGAGGACCACTTATGGGTAATTTATAAACTTAAAATTAGCACCATACTAATTACAGAGGGCACAAATTTATCCTCTCCTAGGTGATCTGGCCATGATGATCTTGGCATGCCCGCCATGCTCCTTCTCACATAGCACACAGAAAGTTCGATAAGGCTGTGAGCTCATCAGTGCATCAATTCACATGCTGGCTTTAGTGTATAGTGATGCACTTTGGAGCAACAGAATTTTCTACCTGAACAGGTAGATCAAATATGAATTAACTGCAGGCAGCTACAGCTAAATAAAGTGTAGACATTTAAACATAAAGTAACAGTTCCTTGTTATTACCTAGTTAATTCTTCCACTGGGAAGCTGAAATGAGTCTGAATTGCTAGTCTAAAATAATGGAATGTAGGAAAAGGAGAACAAGTTTTTTGGAATCAGACCAACCTATTTCAGCCCTGTAACTACTCAAGGCTGCCATGTGCCAACCAGCAGGTCATTGCTGCATAAGGGATGCCTGGCAGAGGGTTCCATGGGGCTGAAATCCAGCCTGCACTCTGCCAGGCTGTGTCTACCCTGGAAGGAGGGGTAGAGGATGTCTTTTTTTTTAATTTTTAAAATTGTATAATATAACATATATACAAAGCAAAGAAAGAAAGAAGCAATAGTTTTGTTTTTGTTTTTTTTTTACATGGGCAGGCACCGAAGCAATAGTTTTTAAAGCACTCTTCAACAAGTGGTTATAGGAGAGATCCCAGAGTTTGTCATGGGCTACCATACCATCCTCTCAGATTTTTCCTTCTAGCTGCTCCAGAATATAGGAGGCTAGAAGGAATAAATATTTCTTTTATCATCACAATTGACTTTTTTGTGAAAAATAACATATATACAAAACAGCAATAAATTTCAAAGCACAGCACAACAATTAGTTTTAGAACAGATTTTAGAATTTGGTATGGATTACAATTCCACAATTTTAGCAGCTACAATTCTAGCTGCTCTAAGATACTGAAGACTAAAAGAATATCAATATAATGATTTAGCAATCATACTCATTTATTAAACCCTACCTTCTCTGTATAACTCTACCATCATCTTTGATCATTCTATCTTACTCTTTAGGGGTGTTTGGGCTATGGTCATTCTAACTTTTTCATGTTGGAAGGGGCTGTCACTAATACGGAGTAGGAAGATGGAACTAGCTGATGTTCTGGAGTGGCTGGGCCCCTAGGTTTCAGGACTTATCTGGTTCTAGAGGATGTCTTTTTAATCTAATGTTTAAGAAGGCATATAGGCAGCTGCAGCTCTGGTAGTGCATATTGGTTTCACTGTGAACTTGGAAATGCCTATTCTCTCTGAATCTCATGTTCCTGGTCTGCAATTGTAGAATGGCAATTCCTACCTTGCAGGATGGTTGTAGAAGTAATGAGATCATGTATGCACATTAACACATTGGAGCACATTAACAATTGCTCAGCAAATGTGAACCCCTCTAAAGGTCGTGGTCTACTCCTAGCTCTGACCCCCAACGGTTGTGAATTGGGGTCCTCTGAACATTCTTTAAATAGTGTGGCAACACAAAGAGGTCAAGCTCTTTGGAGACAGACATTCTTAAGTGTTAATTGTGTTACCCACTTGGAGTAAAGTCATTTAACTTTCTATTTAATTTAATAATTTAGTTTTTGTGATGTTGAGCAAGTTATTTAACTCCTCTGGGTCTCTAGTTTTCTAATCTTTAAAATGGGTACAAGGCAAAACTTATTTCAAAATGCTACTAAGGGGTGGGCCACGGTGGCTCAGCAGGCAGAGTTCCTGCCTGCCATGCCAGAGACCCGGGTTTGATTCCTGGTGCCTGCCCATGCAAAAAAAAAAAAAAAAAAAAAAAAAAAAAAAAAAAAAAAAAAAAAAAAAAAAAAAAAAAGCTACTAAGGAGAAAAAATGAGTCAATCAGTTCAAGCTCAGAACTATGCCTGGCACATTTTAGGTGTTAAGCAAATTTGAGTCCTTTTCTCCCATACCCCCAACCCTTCCTAATCTAATTCTTTCTTTCTTTAACATTTACTAAACCCAATCAAAGAGAAATGTAGTCCTCACCTTCTTCAGTGCATTTTCCTTAAGCCAAAAAATTACTTAACACTTCTTGCATAAATTTTAATTAAATTAAATAACTGCTTCATAGATTTACTGCATCTCAACAGCTGTGTGGATAAACTAAGTAGAAGAGGTAGGGAACCCAGAAACCGTGCAAAGTACACTTAGGGTTTGGGATGTGACAGCCATGGCTCTGTGTATCAGCGATATTGGGATGGCTGATTATCCAAATGGAAAAAATAAAATAAAATCAGATCCCCACCTCCTCCACCATATGGAAATAAATTCCTGATGGGACTGAAGAACTATATGTGAAGAAACCCAAAACTGTGAGATAGTTTTGTAATAACCTTAGGGACAGGCAAGGATTTCTTAGACATGACACCAAAAAGCAGAACTCAAATTTAAAAATGGATACATCTGAGTTCATCAAAATGAAAAACACTTGTACTATAACAGTTGTCATAAAAGTGTTAAAAGACCATTGACAGGCTAGGCGAAGATATTTGCAACCAATCAAACGCAAAAGGATTAGATTCAGAATATACAAAGAACTACAAATTAGTAAGAAAAAAGACAACCCGATAGAAAAATAGCAAAGGACAGGGACAAACAATGTGCCTGAGAGGACATCTGGATAGTTAATAAACATGCACTCAACCTCCCCAGTCACTGGGGAAATGAAAGTTAAAACCACAAAGAGTGCCCATCAGATTTAGCAGAAATCAAAAAGTTGACAAAACGGAGGCTTTGCGAGGAAGTGGGAAAACAGGAGCTCTCCTACCCTGCTATTGGGAGTGTGAATTTGTCTACCACTTGGCAGAGTGATTTGGCAATACCCTGGAAAGGTGGGCCCACCTGCACTCTATGGAGGAGTTTGGAAACTGTTTGGAAACAACCTAAAGGGCCATCAAGATGGGAAGGAATCTTATACTGAGGGAAGTTCCTGAAATATTATAGGGAAGCTAAGTGGAATGAACTCCGTCTATACATACCTTCATGGTTAGTTCTCAATGCTGAATGATAGAAGCAACTTACAGGAAAGAGTTATGTATAAAGGAAACTGTATCTTTAGACTTTATCAGCTATATCTCCTGTGCACAGGGAAAAATACATTAAAATGACTAAAAAAGTAAAAAATTAATTAAAATGGGGAAATAAAAGCAACTTAGAGGAGGATGTATATGTTCATGTAGAATAGAAAATAGTAACAACAAAGCAATACTGGACACTGTTTATAACACGTATGCATGTCCTTAGAGTATAAAACAAGAACTAAAAGGACAAGCAGTAAATTGTTGATCAGGTGTGAATTTGGGAGGGAGGGGTGAGACTAAGTGGGGACAAAAGGGCTTTAATTTTATCTGTAACATCCTTTTGCTTTTAATTATTTTTTTAATAACAAAGTGTTGATATTTGTTCATTCTGGGAGGTGGGTGTGCTGATGTTTTTACTCTGTGTTTTATTATTTTTTTTAATTTCAAACAAACCGAAAGTAGTACACAGACCTTTGGAGCTTTGACAGTGAATGATAAAGATCAATTTGAAATTTGCTTGTGGGAATTTAATTTAGAACATGTATGGATTTTTTTTAATTTAGATAACAATAAGTGCTTGGAAATCAAAACTATGAAGAGACTATTTCACATCCACTAGTTTGACTATTTTAAAAACAGGAAATTACAAATGTTAGAGAGGATGTGGAGAAACAGGAGCACTTGTTTATTGCTGGTGGGTATGTAAAACGGTGCAGCCACTGTGGAAGGCAGTTTGGTGGTTCCTCAGAAAGCTAAGGACAGCATTACCATCTAGCCCAGCAATCCCATTCCTAGGTATCCCCAAAAGAATTGAAAGTAGGGAGTTGAACAGATATTTTCATTCTGATGGTCATCGCAGCTTTATTCACAGTTGACAAAAGATGAAAGCAACTCAAGCATCCATCAGCTGATGAAAGGATAAACAAAATGTGGTGTGTACACACAATGGAATGTTATTGAGCATTAGAAAGGAATGAGATTCTGGTTCGTGCGACAACATGGTTGAAGATGTCATGTTGAGTGAAATAAGCCAGACACAAAAGGACAAATGTTGTATGATCTCACTGACATGAAATAAGCAAACTCAGAGTCAGAATCTAGAATATAGGCGATGAGGGGCTGGGTTAGGTGTAGGGAATAGTGAGTTAATGCTTAAGTTGTACTGAATTTCTATGCAGGTGGATTGTAAAGTTTTGGAAATGGATGATGGTGATGGTAGCACAGCGTTGTGAGTATAATTAAAAGCACTGGATTATATATTACAAATATCATATTAAAAAGAAAATAAGTGCTTGGAATAAAAAAAAAAGGAAAGGAAAGGAGAAAAAGCACAGAGAGGGATAGGAAGATCCAGAGTAGTATCAGTAGAAAGACTTTTCTGCTTCTATGCCAAACAAACAATCTCATATATGTAATTAATGTTTATTTATACCAGGTAACCAAGAGCTTCGCTTGCTGTAGCCTAGTATCAGCTTAAGGTTTCACCTGGTTTCTCTCTCTCCTTTCCCCTGTGGTAATTGAGTCTAGGATTAAACTCACTTTTCCTTATCTCTAGGAGTTTGTGACCAGGATTTTTATAACTGCTCTTGTAAAATTATCCCATTATTTGCTTTACCTCAGAGTTTCTTAAAATGTCATCAATTTATACTTAACATTCTTTTATGCTGACTTACAATGAGGCTGAATGAATTTAATAATGTCTTCAATAAAAAACTCCCCCAGCATCAATACCCACTTTCCTTAAATGCCTACTGGGTTCCAGCGCTGGGTGCTATAAATGTAAAACACACTGGCAGGCCAGCCAAGACGATTTTATTGTGTTATCTCTATTTATATGAAGCTCCTCTCCTTTAAAGGACCCAGGGATCTAATTATATGGTCATAGGAAGGACTTAAGTATATAATAGACCCAATAATTTGTTATTAAATACATGGATATGCTAACTACTTGAATAGCTTAGAAGTGCCATAGAGGATGGAATTAAAGGCAGTTAAAATGAAGCCAACAGGGTTCAGGCATCTCAGAAACCACACTTGAATAATCACAGCCTTAGTACAGTATTTTATGCTTCAATACATCTGTAATTGACCAATGCTTTTTGTTTCTATGGAGTAAAATACCCAATAATAAAATCCAGAGACCAGGATCTTTGTCACATAATTACATTTTTTTAGTTCTATTATTCACATGGTTCAGAGAGATGTGTCTTGGCTGGGGGAGGGAATGCTTAATTTTATATTTTATTTTTTTGATTAAAGAAGTTGTAGGTTTATAGAAAAATCAAGCATAAAATATGGAGTTTTCATCTACCATACCAGCCTATTAGTGACACCTTGCATTAGTGTACTACATTTGTTACAATTGATTCAAGAGCGTTATTATAGTTATAGTTTATATTATAAACCATAACTATCACTTATGGTTTACATTAAACTTCACTGTTTGTTGTGTAAAGTCCTATGTTCTTCCCCTTTATTGTATTTATTTATTTATTTTTTGTATGCTGTATGGCAGGGTCACATTTCATTATTTTTCCATGGGAGTATCCCATTATTACAGCACCATGTGTTGAATTTTTGTTTGTTTGTTTGCTGTTTGTTTTTGGGGAAGTGCATGGACAGGGAATGTAACTCGGGTCTCCTGCATGGCAGGCGAGAATTCTACCACTGAACTACCTCGCATCTCCTCACCCCCTTTATTTTTATTTTGGTGACATACATGCAACCTAAAGTTTCACCTTTTAACCACATTCAAACATATAATCCAGTGGTGTTAATTATATTTACAACGGTGTGCTACAATCACCCCCATCCATTACCAAAATGTTTCCATCAATCCATATAGAAATTCTGGGGATGCTTAATTTGTTTCTCATATTTTTTTTCAGATTACTTAATGTAAGCAACCTAACAGCTTTGCTTCTTTTTTATTCTTTCTTCCTGAGAACAGGACAAGTCCTATGGTTGTAAACCTTTTCCTATTCCCAGCATTTAGCAGGATTCTATGTATCCAATATGCAAAAAGTTACATTTTATTTATTATTGAAGAAGATGAAATTTTACTTTAGGGTGTATCTTATTTCATCTTCTTTTTGCTCATATTGGATGTTCTTGAAGGAGAAAGTAGGGAACGATGGGGAAAGAAATATTAAAACTACCGAAAGAACATTTTAGTTCCTGGAAGCTGTCAAATGATAAAATATATTAGGGTGAACTGCTTTTAATCCACAAAGGCAGCAATTTCATAAATATAATACATAATATGGCTATGGCTTGATTTATCTAAAAGCAAAGCGCTTAGTTGTTAACTGTAATATATTTAGCTGAGCTTCTCTGCCCTGGGCTGGGGAACCTAACAGAGCAGAGGAACCGTAGCTCCCTCCCAACCCTCAGCATGGTGCCTTGCCTACATAAATGGGCAACTCTTCTTGATGCATGAGGGGCCTCATACATGGCCCAATTCCCATCCCTATGTTCTTTGGAAGGGAAGTTGAACAAGGAGACAGGACTCCTCAGAAGACAAGCATTAGGATGAAGCAGTTCTCAGCCTCAGAGCATTTTGAGATTTGCTTCAAGTCTTCTCTTACTAATAACAGTGGGAGACCTGAAGTTTGCACAATGTTCACTGAAAACCTGATGGCAGCAGCGACAGGGGCTCCGTCGATAATGACACCCTACCCGGTCGGCTCTTTGAGAGGCACCTGTCCAGTCTATCTGGTGCCCGCCATGGGACTTGAGGGCTGTGGTGGTGCCGTGAAGGTCACCCAGAGGGCATGTGAAGGCAGAAGAGACAAGCCCACGCCTACATGGCACTCCAAGGGTTTCCATCTACTTTCCATCCACTGCCCCTACTCTGAAGAGCTCTTAGCCTGGACAGGTTAAGTGTCCTTGAGCTTGGCCACAGAATCCCCAAGGGGCACAGTTAGGTCTCAGACCCGGAATTCTGATTTGAAGTCACACACTTTCCCTCACACCACCCTCCACCTGAGTGCAGCAGCTTGGCCAAAGCTGGGTGGACTCTGGCTCTGGGCCATGGCTGTCTGTCCAGAGCTAGGCTGCGCTTCTGCCTGCACACGTTAGCAGGCCTTCATATGTGGTTGGGGTAGAGGGGGTGCTGGGCTAAAGCTCTTTTTCTCCCATCTTTCTTCATTTCCTTAGCTGATGGAACAAGCTATTAGGCTGTTGGGAGTTAGCCAGACCTAGATTTTAATTCCTACACTGGTACCTACCAGCTATGAATCCAGGAGAAACTCTGTGTGTCTCAGTTCTCATCTTTGTAAAAATGAAACTATAAATATCTCCTAAGAGATCTGTTGTGACAATAAAAAATAATTAATGTAGGTGAGTTGCTTAATATTTTTTTCCTTTCCCTTCTTTACCCTATCCCCATATGCCTCTTCTGAATATTTATATTTCTTTTCCATGTACCAAGGATAAGCATAGCTGTATAATTTCAGTTGCTTTCTTAGACAATTTTGAATAATGAAAACCTCATTGATTTGGACTCCATTCAGCTTTGGTTGAAATTCAGCCAGGAACATTTCCTTGTATCCATAGAAAAAGGGTTCGCTAAACAGAAGTGTGTTGGTCAGGAGAGTCTAGGCTTGTGCTGCAGTAACAAACAACCCCTCAATCGCAAAAAAAAAACCTTATTTCTCACTAACATGAAGTCCACTGTAGGTCAACTGATTCTCCAAGGCAACTGCTTCATTTAGTAACTCAGTGACTTCACCTACTTTCACACTGAGGATTCATCACCTCAATGGCAGTCTCCACACTCACTGTCAGGGGATAAGAGACTGGGGAATTGCACACAGGCTTTTTGTAGCCTCCATTGGAAAATGGCATTCTTCTACTCACACTGTATTGGCTAAACCTAGTCATGTAGTCCCATCTAACACAAAGGGGCTGAGAAGCCTATTTACCAAGATCTCAGGAACGAGAAATATGAAGCAGGATTTGGTGAACATACAGCATCAACTCTTTCATAAAAGAGTAGTCAGGAGTTCAGGGAGAACACACTATTTTTAAGCAGGTTTGTATTCCTAAAAATCTGCTACTTAAGTACATTTAAAAAATTAAGATACTGGAAACAACTATCATCAGCAGATGAATGTATAAATAAATTGTTGTATATCAATCTGTTGAAGGTTGCTAGCTGCCAGAATGCAACACACCAGAGAGGGATTGGCTTTTAATAAAAGGGGATTTATTTTGTTAGTTCTTCAGAGGAAAGGCAGCTAACTTTCCACTGAGGTTCTTTCTTACGTGGGAAGGCACAGGATGGTCTCTGCTGGCCTTCTCTCCAGGCCTCTGGGTTCCAGCAACTTTCCCCAGGGTGATTTCTTTCTGCATCCCCAAAGGCCTGGGCTGAGCTGCGAGTGCTGAGATGAGGTATGCTGAGCTGCTTGGGCTGTGCTACGTTGCACTCTCTCATTTAATCACCAGCCAATTAAGTCAAACGTCATTCATTGCAGCAGGCAGCCTCCTAGCCGACTGCAGATGTAATTAGCAAGAGATGAGGTTCACGTACCATTGGCTCATGTCTGCAGCAATAGAACTAGATGCCTTCACCTGGCCAAGATGACAAAAGAATCTAACTACCACACTATATAATGAAGTACTACTCCACAATAAAAAGATGAGCTATTGTTTATTCACAGCATGGATAAATCTCAACAAAATTATGCTGAACAAAAGAAACTAAACAAAAATACCAGAAAATGTAGAAAGAAAAATCCATAGTAACAGAAAGCAGATCAGTGGTTGCTTGGAGTCGGGATGGAAGGAGGGATGGATTACAAAAAGACAGAAGGAAACTTTTGGGATTAACAGAATGTAATATTATGTGGGAATGTTTTCAGAAGTGTATACATATGCCAAAGCTGATCAAATTTACACTTATATATGGACATCAATTATACCTCAATAAAGTTGAAAAAATTAAGATACTGATTCAAATTTATTTTATCATATTTAATCCTGAAGAACTTGTCTCTTTTGGTTTTTATCTGTATTTTAAAGCAACAAAATGGAATTTCACTTTGTGTTCTCTCCCCCTCTCCCAACATGTGGCCTCAGAAAAAAGAATAGGAAAGGGAAGACTATCTTCCTAACAGACTTCCTAGCTGAGGATGGGGGGAGGTTGGCAGAAAAAGCACCTATTTCCCCAATCCAGTAAGCTGGACTGATGAAACAGAGGATCTGGAAGGAGAAGTTTCAATCACCTGGCACAGTCATGAAGACGATGTGTATAGGCACCTCTAATTGACCGTTCCATCCTGCCTGTGGCCCCACAATTGCTAGAAACCCAGTACTGACCTGAGCTGTCCTCCACAAATCACCATACTACACTACTTTTCTAGGGAACCTGCCCTATGATATGACAGAAACTCCGTTAAGGGGTTCTTTACAGGACTCAATATCAGTACATGTGTTTATCACATGAACTAAAAGATCCAGAGAGGTTGAAAGGATTTGATAATACTGGAGTGTGAGGACCTGGATTCCCTGCTCAGTGCTTAAATTCCCTGCTGGAGAATTTAAGTGGCTGTTGCTGACCAAGCACAGGATAAAGACAATGATGGTTGTTCTTTTGGCTGAGATAGAAATTGGGATTCTGTAAAAACAGATACAGACTGGAGGGCATGTCCTTTCACAAACTGCTGTGATGACTAGAAGAGGTGATGACAGCTTTGAAGATGAGTATCACAATTGTTATGATTCAGACTGGTATTGAGATGGCTATCGTGACGGCTATCATGAGGATATCAAGATGGGTATTGTGAGGGTATGGAGAGAGTGTTGAGATAGGTATTGTGAGGGTGTCATGTCGGTCCACACCAGGATATGCACTGATATAGGGGCCGGATGTACGAAGACTGATGGAGTAGAGACTCTGATAGAGGCTGTGGGTCCTGACAGGCAGCAGCAGAGCACATGGTGGTGGGTACCATGGGGATGATGACATAGAGGAGGAGAGGCCTGCCATTAGGACAATATGACAAATGGGCAATTGTTATTGGGCCCCAGAGATGATTACTCTGGAGAGAATTACAGGCGTGATGATAAAAGTCCATCCCAAAGACCTAAACTGAATCTAAAGTCTCAAGAGTACTCCTAAGGAAGCTGATTCCTCTACTAGCACCTCTTAGTCCAGTTGAGCAGCTTCTGTCTTTGGAGGGTAAAGCCTGTTGACACAGCTGTTAGAGAACGAGAAATAGACGAGCAGCTATAGAAGGAACAGGAGAAATTGCAGCATCAGCTGGATGAGCCAAAACTAGAAGAACAACTTTGGGAGAGATACTCAGGCTGGCAAAGTGAAGAAACTCAGGAAAAGGAACAGGAGAGGACAGGAAGTGAGTCATCTCAGACCAGGACCTCAGCCACATCTGGCAGAAGTCAGTCAGATCAGGATGTATGAAGGAGAGTGACTGAGAAGTCTCTAGAAAATAAAATACTCGGTAAGGAAGAATACTGTCCTTTCCAACTTCCACACCTTGCAAACCTGATCAGCCTCTAAAGGTAATGCCAGCCCTTCCACCAAAGGAGAGAGCTCTAATTCTCCTGCTCCATCTCAGAGTTCAGACACAGAGCAACAGCCTCCTACAAGTAGTATTGGCTTCATCTCAGTCATCTGAGGTAGTCCCAGCAAGGACAGAAGAAGACAAAGCAGATGGGGTGAGTGTCCAAAAGACCAAAGTGGGCATTCCATCCATGGTCCAGGAGATGGAGAGAGCAGAGATCTGTGGAAGGAGTCTGAAAGGAAAGGTGGCCAGAAGGATCAAGATGGTAGATCTGCACTGAGCCAAAGAAAACAGAAGAAAATTCAGCCTTCAAGTTCAGTTCTGCAAGCAAGTATGCAGTTCTCTATGTTGATGGTGAAGATGAAAATGAGGGGGAAGATTACACTGAATCGACCTTGACATCGTGTCCTTTTTTCTAGTCTTTCTCCACCTGGAACATCTGGGAGCAAATCAATCTATTTAGATAAGACATCATAAAACTCACCATCTTCTGGGGAAAAAAATTCCAGGTCTAGTTCTTAAAAAGTTACTTTAGTCTTGAGGCATAACTTGTTGATTCCAGGGGTGTTTGCATTTAATATCTTGGGTATGAAGGAGTTAGACTCAACCAGAAAGGGCTTGCAAAGGAATTTGGTAAGGAACTGAGCCTGTTGTTATGTGGATATTTTTCAAATCATGGATTTTAGGGTATTTTAATTTTTTTTATTGAAAGATTTTTAAAGCAGCCTTTATTAATGTCGTTTTAGTTTGTTAATGCTGCCAGAAATGCAACGTACCAAAAATGGGTTGGTTTTTATAAAAGGAATTTATTAAGTTACAAATTTAAATTTCTAAGGCCATTACAATGCTCAAACTAAGGCATCCAGAGAAAGATTCTTTGACTCAAGAAAAGCTGGTCTGGGAGGGCACATGGCTTGTGTCTGCTGGTCCCTTAGCTCCTGGTTTCAAACAGCTTCCCGGGGACATTTTCTTTCTTCAGCTCTAAATGTCTTTGTCGGCTCTGAGTTCTTTCCACATGATTCCTTCTTTTTTTTTTTTGGGGGGGGGTATATTTTAATTTTAAAATAAAAAAAATCATTAAAATATTATTTATCCTGAGGGTTTTGTGTGTGTGTGTGTGTGTGTGTGTGTGAACTCTTAAATTTTGTGCATGAGGTAAGTGCCTCATTTGCCTCACCTTGATTCTGGCCTACCAATAAGACAAACATGATCATTCCATTTCTGCCTGGCTAAGTCGAATAGCAAAGGGAGGTGGTATAACATGTAACCGTGTGCAGGACTTGGAAGTAGAGGCTGGAGTTTTAAGTCTTTTTTCTGCCCCCTCACTAGCGGTGTGACCTTCCATGAGATATGCTGTGGGTCTCCATTTGCCCATCTGTTAAATGGGAATAGTGACTACCCATTGAATGGGGAGAGGGTGGGATTGCTGTGTTGTGGTTAAGACTGTAGACTCTGGAATCTGGTTCCCTGGGTTCAAATCCAGCTCAGTCACTTATTAGCTCTGTGACCCCAGTTTCCTTTAACTGTAAAGGAGATGCTAATAATCCTGACTTTAGAGGACAAATTGTGCAGATCAAACGAGTTAACCCATGTAAGGCCCATAATCAGGACCTGGCACAGAATAAGTACTCGGTAAACTATCAGCTACTATTGCTATTACCATGTAGTTGTTTTAAGGATCACACTTTAAAATGTACGTAAAAGCTCTTTCACAGGCTGTAAAATCCTACTCAAATATTAGCTATTATCATATGGCCTAAAATTATATCTAAAATTGAGTCTTTAGTCATCTCTGCTGCTTGGCTGAGTTTGGGTAGAGCCCAATTGCAAAGGACAAGCTCTAAATCTGACAGATCATGACTAAAGAGAGGCATATTAATCTTCAATGAAGACACGAGGAGGGTCAGTTTTCTCAGGAAATGGTCCCAATGGTTCAAGTGGCTTTTTTCACATCACTTCTGGCTTTCTCTTTCTTGAAGACCGCACTTGCAACTTCAATGGCATAACTAAATCTTCAAAATTTACAGACCCATAAAAGAAAGCAGCTAAAACTAAACTATGTCAAATGAAGCTACTTAGAAAGTAACTGTGAGAGTTTCAGAGGTGGAAAATTTTCATTGACTAGAAAGTGAAGCCGAACATTTGAAAATTCAAAGAGACACTCAGGTGCTTGTTTTTTGCTTTAAGTAATTCAAAAAACATTTCCATTAATAGGGAAAAATAATCAGTAGATTTTCCTGAGAAACAGCTCCTTCCTACAGATCTTGAAAAATAACCCTTGAAATATAATTTGTAATTAAATCTCTACTGCAGGAGACCCGGGTTTGATTCCTGGGCCATGCACACCCCACCCCCACCCCCCCAAAATCCCATTTTTTTTTACTTTCCCGTCAAGGGACAGTATACTAAAAACTCAGCAAGGAAAATGTCTTAGGGCAGAAATAAAAATGATAGACATATAAACCGTACCTCATTATATAAACATATGGATAACTAATGGGAACTTCTTAAAGACTCGTTAGTTCTCATATCTGGTAGAAAGCTGAGAAATTTTAGCTTGCGTTTGAATACCTAATCCTAGAAAGATTAGCAATCTTAATTTAAAAACAGTCAATTTGGCTAATTCTTTCTGAGGGAAGGCAAACGTAAGCCACCCCTTCCCCTCAGGCAACAGCGCCCCCCAGTGTCCCTGTAACCACTGAGTCAGACTGAAGGTCCGGCCTCTCCAGGGAGGAGGGCAGGGAATATGGTCCCGCCACGGTGACATGATCGGAAGGGCAATGTGGTAGACCGAATCATGTCCCCCAAAGACATGTCCAAGTCCTAAGCCCTGGTTCCTGTGGGTGTCAACTCATTTGTGAATAGGATCCTTGAAGATCCTATTAAGATGAAGCCAGAGTGAATCAGAGTGGGCCTTGATCCATATGACAGAATCCCTATAGCCAGAGGAGAGTAGAACACAGTCAGTCAGTAGAAATCAGAAGTCAGAAGAAGCCAGAGAATCAGGCAGATCATCATGCAATGAAGGCAGAGATGTAAAGCAAGGAACTCCACGGGTTATGGCAGGCAGCACCAGAAAGCTACAGATGGCAGAAGAAAGCATGGCCTTTCTGACACTTTGACTTTGGACATCTGGTCTCCAAAACTGCGAGCTAATAGATTCCCATTGTGTAAGCCAACTAGTATACAGTATTTATCATAGTAGCCCGGGCAATATAAGACAGGCAGTCTCAAAGAACCCTCTGGAGAAAACCAGAAGTTTGCAGTGCAGTGATGTTGGTATGCTGTGAGGGTTTGAAGCTGTAGATAGCTCAGCAAAGTATGTCTTTAAAGTTAATCCATTCATGTGGGTGTGGATCCATTGTAAGTAGGATCTTTTGGTGAGTAGGATCTTAAGTTAAGGTGTGACCCATCTCATTCTGGGTGGGTCTTAACCCTCTTACTGGAGTCATTTATAAGAGAATGAAATTCAGACAAAGAGAGAGAAAGCCCTGGAAGCAAGAAGCTGGAACCAACGAAACCCGGAAGAGAAGGGAGAAACCAGCAGATGCTGCTATGTGCCTTGCCTTGTGGCAGAGGAGCCCAGGATTGGTGGCAGCTGGTCTTCGGGGAGAAAGAATCACCTGATAATGCCTTGATCTGTACGTTTTTCTCAGCCTCAAAACTAAGCTTTATGAGCTAATAAATTCCCACTGTTAAAAGCAAACCCATTTTATGGTATCGGTTTTTGGCAGCCTAGCAAACTAGAACAGTACACCAAGGTTCCTTTGCTGCCTCGTCCCTTGCTTACCTTACAATGTCGACTCATCACAAATATAAGGGGGTTGGGGAATAACTAAAGGGAATTGCCTCAAAGGAGAAACACACTTACATAAGATGATTACTTGATATTGACTGTTCCTAGAGTCAAGGGAAAAGGAAAAAATTAAATTCTTCAGAAAAGTTCCAACATGGGATAGGCTAATTTATGGCTTTGTTCTGCTGTCCTGGGTTCACTCTTCGTTTCATATGTTGAATGGTCCACTGTGCAAAATCTCCATACCTTCACCTTCCAGAGGAATGAAAACCTCACCCCTTACCCTCAGAACTGGTTTTTCCTCAGCTTTCTTCTCTCCAACCTATGCAGGCACAGGGTAGATGAGCTCTAGCAAGGTTCTTCCCAAAATCTGAGTTATTTGATCTGGAACACTTCAGAGTGGGCTTTGGCACCTACAGGTTGCATCAAGTCCTCTGTTAGAGTGGTCAAGTTATATCTCTTTATTTATTTATTTATTTATTTATTAGCATGGCTCAGTTGCAAACAAGATTTTCATCATCATAAAAATGCAAACTATGCTAACTGTTGGCTCAACCAAAAATTGTGATAAAATTATGTAGGGAAGACTGGAGTAAGTGGGGTTAATCACCCTGTTGGGGGGTTCTATCACTGGCTGCTCATCTGAACAACTTGGGAGAACACAGTGCCAAAGGTAATTTGTCACCCTTTGTCTTTTTACAAGCTGGCATCCATTAATGCACCGAAGAACGGTGTCTTTGCCTACAACAAAATATGAAGTCAGTGCAATATCACGAACCTCCTAGGAACAAGATTGGAAAACAGTGTCCCCCCTCCTGGAGCATTTTCAAGGACAAGCTGGATGATGACCCATCAGTGACCTCATGGAAGGGATTCCTGCCTGCCACGGTGGGATATTAGACCAGACGCCCTCCAACTTCTGTACAATTCTAAGATTCTAAGTTGTTCTAGAGAGAAGATCACATGAGTTTGTTCATTATGCTGCTGCAATCATAATCCTTTTATCCAGAGTATGGAATTTTGCTGTAGATTCCGGACCTGCTCCCACCCAAACCCACACTCTTGCTATGTAGTAAAGGATATTTTTCAACTGTGATAAGAGAAACTTAGAAGCCACTACCCAGGATATATTTGTTTTATACTGTCATCATCAGAGCCTACTTTAAATAGTGGAGAAAAAGTAATGATGTTAACCTGAAAACAGGTAATAAATCTGTCTGATTTGTAAAAGCCTTTTGATGTTCTTGGAGATCCCTATTACACAGGAAATGGCCCGCTCTAAACTCAAAGGGGAAGTGTGAAAAGTCAAATACAAGTTTCTTAGTAACTTAAGCATGTCTGAGCTGTTCTTATAATCTTGAAATATGTGAGTCAGCTATCCCAGGGAAAGCCAGATGAATTGCAGGATGTGGAGCCAAGAATCAGATCTGGGTTCCAAGCCAAGGGCCATGCCTGGGGGTGCAGCCTTGGGCAAGTTACTTAGTCTCTCTGGCTATCAGTTTCCTTATCTCTACAATGGGGACAACAGCAGGAGTAGTTAGGATGCTTTCAGTGTAATAGAAAATCTAACCAAATTGGTTGTATTAATAAGGACGTTTACAGACTCATCTACCCAGGAGTCTACAAATTGTGAAGTCTTCAGGGTAACTGACCTAGCATCTTGAAGATGTCCTTAAGGACCCAGGCTCTTTCAGACTCTATGCTTTTGTTCACTGTGTGGCTTTATTCTGAACTAGGTTCCCCTCAGGGTCAAAGGCTGGGAGTCCAAAAGCAATCAGGACTCCAAATCTTCTTGTTCACATCTAACTGCAGGTAGAAACTCTCTCTTCCTGTGGTTTTCTCTCTAATACAATACAAACATTTCCTAGAAGCCTCAGGAAACTTCCTCTCTTCTCATTGACTCAAGTCATAAACCCATTTTTGAACCACCACCACTAAAGGAATAAGATTACTCTGATTGACTTAGATTAATCCAGAGCACCCAACGGATCTGGCCTCCACAACTCAAGCCCCATGGCTCCTACCCAATGGGGGAGGACAGAATGGATGCAAAAAGGACCCTGTTGGCCCCAATTACATTCACCTCATGCACAGGGTCATTGGGAAAATGAAACAAGCTGATACATGTAAAAGCCCCTGGTGCAATGCACAAACAACAAAATCATTGCCCTTCCATTTGTAGTTCCAGCCCTCCAAAGAAAATTTAAGTAATATTCTGGGAGGGAGAAAAAGCATTATATACTTTGTATGGAAAACTCCTAGACTAAGCAAAGCATTCCATGTGACATAAATGGAGTACACCAAGTAAGATGTGACTACCCAGAAGCTTCTGTTGAAGGGATATTGGGTCCAGGTTTAACTAGCCCAACATAGTGTCTGCCTGGAACTTGGAATGCCAGTGGTAGGGTCTTCCTTTGGGCTTCAGTGGTAGGCCTCTGTGGCAGGCACAGGACGGTATAGCTGACAACATCCTTTCCCACCCCTACGTGACCCAGCTCTAGACAATGAGATATAGGAGAAGACGGCTGTGAGGCTCCAGGGAAGTTTCTGCTGTCTTGATATAGCTACTACCACTCCGCCTTTCTCCTTTCTGACTGCAGCTGGGAGGGCTGGGGAGGCTGGAGGTTTATCTAGGCCATGATGGTATGGTACAGCAGGGATGCCAGGCCTGATCCCAGCAGATACGTACTTATTACGTGAGAAGTCAAACTTCTATTGTGTTAGCCATTGCGATGGTCACTGAAAATGTGCCGTTTAGCTCTCCTGACGTGGTGGGTGTGTCTGGATCCTCCACCATGTTTACACCCAGGCCACACTTCCCACCCAAGGGTGCTCCGGCCAGTGCCTGAGCACAACCAATGGACTAATGCAGGCTCATTCCTTGAGATGTGGGGCTGCTCCAACAAGCACGGCCGGCCAAGTACTCCCCATCAGCCTGGCCAAAGGTTTCTTGGACACATGCTGTAGTCTGAGTCTTTTTACCCCATCCATCTTCCTCCCCTCTTCTTGTCACAGGGATCAGACCTGAATCATGGACCAGAGACTCTCTTCCCCTTCTTGGCTCCCTTTTTATCCTTCATTGCTTCAGCTAATCTCTTGCATATCTAATCCCATCTTTTCTCAGAGAAGCTTAACTAACACAGCCTTATCGGCCATATTTTGTGTGTGACTTGCCATCCTAAATTTTCCTAACAGACTCAGCTCTGAAAGATGCCCTTAAAATAGAAATATCTGTAAAAGACTAAAATCATTAGTTGATATTTTAAAGTGTCAAAAAATCACACCTTTTCCCTCCAGATTCTGAATCATTTGAGAAACAGATCTATAAGTCAGTTAGCATTCAAAACATTCACTTTATAATTGCAAAAGCTAGACCTGAAGTTAGAAAGGGCATCCCATGACTTTCTCCTGAATTGGTCTTAGGCATCTGAACTCAGGTAGAACAGCTGGAGGCCTCCCTCCCCCTCACACCTGCCACTCCCAGCACACCAGGTGTGGAGCCTCCCCAGCAGGGAGGAGAGCCAAGGTCCTGACAGACAGTCAACTCTAAGAGCAAGAGCCAGTGGAGTGAGAGAACACGCCACAGGGAAGAGTGACCTTTCCAGGAGCTGACTCCATCCTGCAGAGAAATGTGTGCCAGTGGGCCACCGCTTGCCACCTGGCAGCTGAATCACTCCTATTCCCTTGGGGTGGGTAGAGTGGGAGGTGCAAAGACAGTAGAAACTTCTTTGGGGCCTCTAAGAAGTAGAAATTCCTGATTCATGAGCTAGTGGGATTGAGGGGAGACAGAGAGGATGTCTCCTCCTACACAATCATAGTCACATAATAAATATTTGTCCGCTAGAAAAAGGAATGTGGGAGAGACAAAAATGATGATGGCTTGCTCGACCCTGAAGTAGCCAGTGGTGTTAAGATGTGCTCAGAAATGACTAATAACAGAATAGTAACTTTATAGCCGTGGCATAGACCAACTGCTACTGGTTCTTTTGTGTACAGAGCTCACTCACCCCTGGCTCTTTTTGGTCTTGCCTGTCCTCACTTTTCCTGCTGTCCTGATTTACCCTCCTATTAATTTTAAATTTCTTTTCAGCTTTAAGTATTTCTCTGAACTATCACAAATCCTTTCTGGAACAAAGCGTGGTAAGTAAATAGACCATTCGTGTAAATGCATGTATGGCTTTAGATCTTTAAGGTCAGGCTGCCTGGGTTCAACAACCAGTTCTGTTATTTCCCACTGTGTGACCTTGGGCAAAGCTGTGCCTCAGTTTGCTCACCTGTAAAAATGGGGATAATAAAAATATTTTCCCCAGTGTCTAGGAGTGAGCTTTCTGTGAGCTAGTCCAGGGGAAGCTCTTAGCATAGAGCCCTCTTCAATTTTGCTAGCGATGGTTTTTACTGCAGCAGGCACACTCCATTGTCTATCCACCTCCTCGGAGTCCTGCCTGCTTCCAGAAGGTGGCACATGGACAACACTTTTCATCCCATCCTCGACGGGTCTTGGGTTAGACTAGCCAGAGAAAAGCCAGCCTTGAAAGGATGATTGCCAGGGCAGGGGAAAGGTTGGAGCAAGAGTATTTTTCCAGGGTGGGCAGGACAGTGTGTGTTGCGCTCAGGAACAGCTGAAGAGCAGTGGTGTGGGAGTCTGCGGAGGCCATGTGTCTGCAAGGGGCAGTCATTAAAAGAGAAGGATGAGGGGGTGAGGGGGACCAGAGACACTGAGGATGCTCCCCCCAGCAGCCTCATCTGGGGCCGTGTCCTCAGGCCGTAACGAGAGTCAGGTGTAGATACCCTCACTTTCTAAACTCAGCTGCCCCACATGGAGCTAAAGAACCCAGAGCCTAGAACAGAGGTTGCAGCTTCTCCAAGTGCCTGATTTAACCTGGGAAACAGGGAGAATCCTCTTTCAAATACGCAAAGAGCCTTGGAATCTGAACAAGTAATTCTGTTGCTAATTCTGCCTCCGATATTATGTGTAAAGAACATTAACAACTGGGAATGTTGTGAGTTTCTCAAAAGCCTAGAAATTCAATCAAGGCTCCCCCAGCAAGATAACTGGGAGCCTTCTTGTTTGACGTGCAAATTATAACGAGATTTTTCATTACACGGAAGTAGGAATTTACAAGCTGCTGAATCTAAGAATGTCAAGTGAGAAGCAATTTGAACACACAGTACACTTAGAGCTATTTCCAATGTCTTCTGGAAATAGAAACACCTATAAAAACTCAGTTTAAAATCACAAAATCTCTTTAAAAGCCCTACGTGGGATATTAGAGGATTCCACTTCTTTTGAATACAGCCAATTATATAACTTCCTCCACCATAAGTCACAATGATCAAAGAGCTGATGAATCACACTCTTTACTGTAATGACGAGACATAAATTACCATAAAAACTTTCGAGTCCCAAATTTCAAAATGATGCAATTTTATAAAATGTGCTCATTTCTTTTCTCATCTGTTAGTCACAAAGCTCCATTTTGGAAACACACACCTGGGCAACGCAGATTCGAATAAAAGAACAGCCCTCTGCACCTGTAACCATGGAGGCAGGTGGGGCCAGGACAGCTAGCTAATTACAGTTCCTATAAAACGTAGCAGGAGCCACACGACAAAGCTGGTACGGAGAGTCCAGATTGTGAACTCTGTCTGGAGCATCCTAATTCTCTTGTACTTTCACCTTCCTGTCCTCAGAAGCTTGGTTCCTATCACCATGTCCAAACCCACCTCTGGACACCTCAGATTTGGTGAAGCTTAGAGCATTCCTCCTGGTGTTTTAGGTCTTGATATTGCTATGTGGGTTTTGGTTTCACTGCCTCCTTTAGCCTTCACCTTTCCACTTTGGCCTCAGGTAGCCCCAACAATTCCTGGTTCCTTCCTGTATTCATTTCCTAGGGTTGCCATCATAAAATTCCACAAATTGGGTAGCTTAAAACAATAGAAACTTATTCTCTCCCAGTTCTGGAGGCCAGAAGTCTAAAATCAAGGTTTCAACAGAGCCCTGTTCTCTCTGAAGCCTCTAGGGGAAGATCTGTTCCTGCCTCTTTCAGCTTCTGGTGGCCCATGTATTCCTTGACGTGTGGCAACATAACTCCAATCTCTGCCTCTGTCCTCCTATGGTTGTCTTCTCTCTGTGTCCAAGTTTTCCTCTTCTTATAAGGACACAGTTGTTTTGTATTAGGGCTCATCCTGATTTGTATGGCTTCAACTAATCATATCTGCAAAGACTCTTTTTCCACATAAGGTCACATTCAAATAAGGGCTGGGGACTAGGACTCGAAAATATCTTTTTAGAGGACACAATTCAACCCACAATACCCCCAAAGGTGAGAGGAGTGGGAGTTTAGGATATGCCTTACCTGCGGAATGTTCAGAGCAGAATATTTCCAGAAAACTTGAGACCAGATCGCTCCCTCTCTAAACTTGCACCGCGCGAACTGACTTCTTCAGAACTGGCATCGAGACCTGGACCTCTGGACAACCCCACACAGCCTCTTCTAGCTCACTCGCCTTTTCTGCAGTTCTGGAATTTCCAAACAGAAGTCATAAGTCTCCTCTTTTATAACACTCGTGGTAGTTTGTCTCCAAAGACGATCACCAGCAATCCGGTTCACGCCTAAGTGAGCAGGCCACTTCTTGCATTATGAGGTGGAGTCTCTTCTCCCTCCCCTAGAATCTGAGTTGACTCCTGTGACTGGCTTTGACCACTAGAATGCGCCCAGAGTTTAGCCTTTATGAGAACTGGCCAATTCTTCTTCTGCCCTGTTGAACCCCTGAGTCCACCATCAAGCTCAAACTAGACCTTGGAAAGGCTATTTGGAGGAGAACCAAAATGTCTGCGCCAAAGCGCCAACCCAGCCAACAGCTGCTTACTGTCACCCCAGTGACCCGAGGTAAGACCACAGAATAATGAGAGTAAATCATTGTTATTTAAGCCATTAAGTTTTAGGGGTGTTTATTAAGCATAACAGATAACTAAAACACCGTTTGCTAGTTACATCCCTCCTCCGTTCTTTCTACTCTTTATACCAATATTTCTATCACTATACTAAGGTCACTATTAGGGGATGAATGATTCCCTTCAAGGAAAAGAAAGGTGAATTGAATCACCAAACAAAAGCCACATGGGGAACTTCTTACAGCTCATGTCTCCTCTTACCCTCCCAGCCTTCATTCTTAAATCCCTTAAAACAGGTTATTTTTCAATAGAGGAAATGCAAACTACATAGACAAAGGCTGGAGACAACATTTAATATATGGGAAAATTTTGTAGTAATTAGCCTCACAAGTGTGCTTCTATATTAGTCTGTCTATGAGGATATGGAAATAATTATTACATAGAGAAGCTTGGAAGTAAGGCTGTCAACAGAGTACCATACACGACTCTTGCTCTTTAATTTAAAGTTTCATATTTATTATGTAGTCCTCAGTGCATAATAATGAGGATTATATTTGATCCTCATTGCATCATGTTGAAGTTGAGAGGAAGGTTTTTTTGTTAATAGAGAGAAAATAATGGCACAGAGAGGTTGAATAATCTACTCAAAGTCAAAACATTAGTAGACTTTAGATAAGTCTGCTGTATTTTTTTTAACTTTTTATTTTGAAATACTTTCAAACTTACAGGACAGTTACAAAAATAATACAGACACCGTACAGAGAACTCCAAACTACCCTACCAGTTCCCAGACACCCAGATCCAACAATTTTAACATTATGTCACAATTTTTGTATCATCTATCATCCATCTACCTATCTACCTATCTATCTATATCATCTATATCAATCTATTTTCTGAACACTTGAGTGTACATTGTATATGTCATGCTCCTTGAACACAATACTGCCATGTACATTTCCTAAGAATAAGGATATTCACTTATGTAACCACTTTAAACACAGTTACCAAGTTCAAGAAATTTAATGTTGATATATAGCTTATAGTCTATATTCCAATTTTTTCATGTCCCAATAATTTTCCTCTGAGCCTTTCTCCTCTCTTTTTAGATTCCATCCAGCATCATGTATTGCAATTAATCGTCACTGTCTCTTCAGTTGCTCTTTCTTTTTCTTTTTTCAATGATGAGAACATATATACAGCATAACCCCCCAACTCAACCACTCCCAGGCATACCCTTTGATGGGATTAAACACTTTTGCAATATTATGGTACCCTTCCATTACTAAAACTTTCCCATGTCCCCAAACAGAAACCCTACACCCATTTTGCATTAATTCCTCATTCCTCCTACTCTCTACCCCTGGCAACCTAAACTCTAATTTCTGTTTCTGTGAGCTTGCATATTTTCCAATATTTTCTTTTTGGATAACTTGGGGCTTAAATTTAACATTCTAAATCTACAACCATCTCATTTGCTTTGATATCAATGTAATTTCAATAATATGTATTAACTATGTTCCTTTCTCCTTCATCTCTCCACCTTTATGTAGTTCTTCTCATAAATTACATGTTTATCATGAGTCCAAAACCACCAATTCATCATTACAATTATGCATTTGCTTTTTAGATCTTTTAGGAAATAAAAAGTGGAGTAACTAACTGTTCTAGTTTGTAAGCTGCAGGAGGAATGTGATATAGCAGAAACAGCATGATTTTAAAAAGGGAAATTTATTAAGTTGCAAGTTTACATGTTCTAAGGCTGTGAAAATGTCCAAATTAAAGCAAGGCTATAGAAATGTCCAATCTAAAGCACCCAGGAAAAGATACCTTGTTTCAAGAAAGCCGAAGAAGTTCAGGGTTTCTCTCTTAACTGGAAAGGCACATAGCAAACATGGCAACATCTGCTAGCATTCTCTCCAGGCTTCTTGTTTAATGAAGCTCCCCCCAGGGGCATTTTCCTTCTTTATCTCCAAAGGTCTCTGTCTGTGTGGTCTCTGGTGGTTCTTATAGCTCTGAAGCTTTTTCCAAAATGTTTCCTCTTTTAAAGGATTCCAGCAAACTAATCAAGACCCACCTGGAATGGGTAGAGTCACATCTCCCTCTGATCAAAGTAATACCCACAAATGGGCATGTCACATGTATGCAGAGATAATCTAATCAAATTTCCAACCTACAGTACTGAATAGGGATTAAAAGAAATGGCTGCCTCCACCAGATGGATCAGGATTAAAATATGGCTTTTCTAAGGTACATAATTCTTTCCAACTGGCACACCAACCAGAAATACAGTAGTACTGGCATTTACATTTACCCATGTTGTTACCCTAATTTGAGATCTTTATTTCTTCATGTGGCTTTGATCTATTTTCTATTGTCCTTTGCTTTCAACCTATAGAACTCTCTTTTATCATCGCTGGTAGGGCAAGTCTAGTGGTGCCAAGTGACCTTAGCTTTTGTTTATCTGGAATGTCTTAACCTCTCCCTCATTTTTGAAAGACAGTTTGCCCAATATAAAATTCTTTTTTGGCAATCGTTTGCTTTCAGCACTTAAATATTATCCCACTGCCTTCTTGCCTCCATGGTTTCCAATAAGAAATCAGCATTTAATGTCATTGAGGCTCCCTTGTGCCATGCTGCTTCTTTGTTGTGGCCTTCAGAATTCTCTCTTCATCTCTGGCATTTGATGGTTTGATTTTAATATTCCACAGTGTGGGTCTATTTGTGTTTATCTTGCTTGGAGTTTGGTGAGTGTCTTGGATGTGTATGTACATGTCTTTCACTACATTTGGGAAGTTTTCAGCCATTATTTCTTTGATTATTCTCTCTTCCCCATTCTCTTTCTTCTCCTTCTGGGACTCCCACAATGTTTATATTGGCATGGATCCTCAGGCTCTATTCATATTTCTTCTTTCTTCTCCTCAGATTGAATGATTTCAATAGTCTTATTTTCAGTTTCTTTGATTCTTCTGCCAGCTCCAATCTGCCACTGAATCCCTCTAGAGAATTTTAAATTTCTATTATTGTGGCCTTCAGCTCTGTTTAGCTCCTTTTCATAATTTCCATTTCTATATTGATGCTCTCTTTGTTTTCATCAATTATTTTCCTGATTTCCTTTAGGTTCTTGTTTATGTTTTCCTTTAGCTCTTTGATCATATTTAGGACCATTTTTTTTAAAAAGTCTTTGTCAGGTATACTCCATGTTTAGTTCTCACTGATGGTTTCTAATGCTTTAATCTTTTACTTTGCCTGGGCCATCACTTCCTGCTTCTTTGTATGTTTTGCAACTTTTTGTTGAATCCTGGATGTTTGATATTTTAATATACTATTGATGGAATTTAGACTCTGAGATGTCCATTCCTTAAGCTTGTATCCAGCTACTGTTGTGACAGAACTTTCCTTGATTGTGAGGCACTAACAAAAGAAGAAGAAAAAGAAGAGGATGATGACAGCTACAACAATGGGAAAAAAGAAAATGTCTTTCTCAGTCTTTGCAGATTGAGCTGTGTAGGTGTTCTCTTTCAGGGTTTAACTAAACCCTGAAGGCTGAATAGGTCCAGGCCAAAGTATAGGGACCTCCATGATCTTTCTGCATCTGCCTCTTGTCGTAGGCATGCATGTGTGGTCCTACGAATTTCTCTGTTTACATGGTTCCAAATGTCCCCTTTTCCATAGGAAACCCTTTAATCACAGTCTGGGTACTGCACTAGTTGACATACAGCCAGTAATCCCTTATACCAGGAAGCAAAATTTGCCTGCTCTCCCACAGAAAAGTTCCATAAGTTGCTTTCTACATACAGGGCGAGTTCTGGGATAGCAAGTTTCTTAGGCCACCAGTTGACAGACTGGACCAGACATATGAGCACAAGGGTTACTCTGCTCCCTCTAGAATTGGGACCAAAGCTCCATACTGGAAGCACGGGCTGGCTCTGTGCTGAGCTGTTAGGGTGCCATGAGATCCTACTGCTATTAGGTAGCCTTTTACTTGATTTGTCACTTGCCCTGTACTGCAGTCCTTTACCTGTTTTCTGGAGCTTTGATAATGATGTTTCTGCCAATTCTTGCTGATTGATGAAAGCATCTATGTGGGGATAGAGCCCTGAAGCATCTCACTCTGCCATCTTGATCAGGGCAGGGTAAGGCTATTATATTTCTTGATGTCAATACTGAGTCAAGCCTTAGTGGCAGATTAGACATTGTGTGTGATAGGAAGCATTTGGAAGGGCCATGGCTTGGCCTATGAATGCCCTGAGGGCAAGGCCTTGTCTTGTTCATACTTATATCTCCTGCAACCCCTTGGAGACCAGTGCTAAATCCCATTGATTTTCACTCTGTATCTAGAACACAATTTTGGATGGAGTCACCTGGGTTTATGTCATGGTATCCCTATTCTTTGGCTGTGTGATGCTGGCCAATCATTAAATGTATGGGAGCCTCAGTTTTCTCATGTCCAAAATGAAACTATTAATATTAGAAAAAATTTTTTTTATTAATTAAAAAAAATTACAAGAAACACAAACATTCCCAACACATACACTCAGCAATTCACAATATCATCACATAGTTACATATTCATCATCATGATCATGTCCCAGAACATTAGCATCAATTCAGAAAAAGAAATAAAAAGACAACAGAAATATAACAACAAAAAAAATTTACAGGCCATACCCCTTACTGATCCCTTTCATTGATCACTAGCATTTCAAACTAAATCTATTTTAACATTTGTTCCCCCTATTATTTATTTTTATTCCATATGTTCCTCTCATCTGTTGACAAGGTAGATAAAAGGAGCACCAGACACAAGGTTTTCACAATCACACAGTCAAAGGTGTGTGATAACCTCTGTTTTTCTTATCCTGCTCAGTATGTGGCGCTTGTCTGCCTGCAGGTCCCACCAGCGCAAGATGATCCGGTACCTTTAACTTTGGCAGACTCTCCCTGCTGGGGGCGTGGTGGAGACAGAGGAGAGGTTGTAGGCTGGTTTTAATGCCTACCAAGACCTGGGGTCTGAATTCCTTGAGGGAGGGATTCCACCTGAGTTGGGCTTCACCCCTCTCCTGGGGAATGCACAGGCTCCAGACAAGCCCCCCAAAGAGCTCACTTCTGCCTATGCCTGGGGCAGTTGCAGCCTGAAAAGTCCTGCCGCTGTATCCAGAGGCAGTCAAGCCTTTGTAGATACACAGCCACAAAAACCTCTGTTTCCTTCTTTTTTTTTCCCCCCCTTTTTCTGTCAGTCCTGCCCCCTTGGCGCCGGGGCAAAAATGAGCAACCTCTGCTTTGATCAGGTTCACCTAAGCTGGGGGCCTATTTTTAGTAGTCAGAATTTGTTAATTAGTTCCACAATTGGCGTTTGATTGTGCCCAGTCCCTGCTGCTGGTAAAGTCCTTTCCTTTCCCCTCTGGGAAGCAGCCTGTTGGGGAGGGGCGCTGGCTGCCGCAGCTTTGGGAACTCATGGTTCTGGGGGGTGCTCGCAGCTGGTCCAGCTGGTCCAGGCTGGGGTACGCTGTGTGTCTGGTCACTGACGTGGCCCCAGGAGCTGTTCTGTACTGTTTCTGGTTATTTAGTAGTTGTTCTGGACGACGAACTAAAACGCACACATTGTTAAGCCGCCATCTTGACCCGGAAGTCGGAAATGCAATTTCTACTATTAATATTTTTATGTTTCTACTGGTATTGTTACTACTACTTTCTATCGCTTGGATTCTAGGAAGATAAAATTTAGAAAAGTGTGAAAAATTATTATTATTAAATGTCTGTTTGCTTATCTAGAATTTTCCTTGTTTCAGGATATTATGTACCTTACTCTGTATAGGGGAAAGAGCATCCATGGGAAACTGGGAGATTTGGGCTTTAGTTTTACCTCTATCAAGTATTAACTCTGGGTCTTGGGAAAAATCACTTAATCTTTCTGTGCTTCAGTTTACCCAGGGCTTGTAATCTTAGCATTCTATGATTTTCTATTACACTCTTACTCCTAAATATTTTTACAGAATGCTATTGGGCACTAAAGAACAGTTGCCCAATTACCTGTGGCTGAGATGTATATAGTCATGGAAATAGACAAAATTATTAAACTTATCTTCAATAAACTTAAGTCTTTTCTATATATCACACTCTTCTATAGGTAAAAAGAAACTTGGACTTTATGTGAATGGAACTATATTAAAGTACATCATTAGAATTATATCAATACTTTTTGAAAACCAATTTACAAGGCACTAGAATCAGGCACTACTATCCCAGAGGAACAAGTATGTCTTAGATTATTAAATATTGTAGTTGTGCTATCCCTAAAGAAACATTTCTTAAATATGATTAACTTTTTAACAGAACTGACAAGATAACTATTATTAAGTAGAGAATTATCTCTTTAATTTAAAATTTTACATTTGAGTGCCTTTAGATATCAAATTGTATTCTTCCTCAAACCAAAACTTCAATTTTTTTGCTGATATCAGGGAATGTCTTAATTAAGCTTCTTGTCTATTGGACTTGTGTCTTGGGAAAGAAAATGTGATCTTCTGAGAATATGAAGCTTGCTATGACCCTGCTGAGTTATGAATAATTCATGCTATTCCAGAAACACTACTTGATTTGAAAATACCATTTTAAAGACACCATTTGTTGCTTGACTACCATTTCCTATTTCATACAAAAACGGAAAACTGGAATAGCAGGTTCTGTTCTCTTGGGACTCATATCCTCATTTGTTTGATATTCCCTTCCAACTTAAAAAATGTTGTACGTCACGTATTCATGATATAAAAATGAAAGTGACCTACCATTCTGTTTTGATAATTCAGCAGGGGATGGGAAAAAGGCAGAAGAGCAAATTATGCCACATCATTTGAAACTGTGACAGGCAACCAGAGTTTGCATTGTTACTGCTGTTTTCAGGTAACATGCGCAAGTCATTATTTCCCATCCTCATAGATCTAATTGACTTTCTTAGCTTTTAGTCCTCCTAAATACATTGTTCAAGGACTCAGCAATCCAATTAAATACAGAGGCCAAGAAAATTAACGTAGAGCAGGATTTCTGGAGTAGTGAGGCAAGAAACACAGTGAACCTTCTCCTCAGAGAAACCACAACTTAACTGGTGAAAATTATTTAAAAGCGGAACCAATTAAAGTCCCTGGAAATTGTCCTTTATAAGACAATTTATAAGAGTATAAAGCAAATGGAGAAACATTCATTCAAATAAAACAACCAAACCTTAGTAAGAAAAGCAAGAGTCTATGGCATTGGAGCCACAACCCACTCCCTTACTCATTGTACCCCTGGCTCCATATTATGGAAGCATTACATTGGGTTCTCCACTCTAGCCAGGTGCAGTCAAGAAGATGGGAGCTGGCCCTCCCCTCAGCTTCCAGTATGAGTTTATGTCTAAGGAGGAGCAGCCACTGGTGTTTCTTTGCTCCCCTGCGCTGCGTTACAGAAACTCTATTCTAGGTAGGACAGCTGAAAGGATCAGTCTCCCTTCCCCAACTTTACTTCCACTCACTTGTAGGTGGAAACTCAACTCCAGAAACAGAAGTTTGAGAATACTGGGGAGTGATTGCCCCTGGCTGCTCATTCATACGAAGGGGGTTCCACACTGAAAGAGACAAATAAAGAAGACAAGGGGCTGCCACAGCCCCCACACCCAGTATCCACTCATAGAGGAGCGGCATCACTCTGGGAAAAGTCAGTTCCTATCCCTAGGCCCTGTGCCATGGTTCTGCCCAGGGGAAAAGGAAGATCATCAAGAAGAGGAGCTCTACAGATCTGCCTGAGGGACTTAATTTAGAATACAGCTTGGAGAACTCCATACCTAAGAGTGTTGTCAAGAACAATAGAGACCAAGTAGCACTTTTGTAGCTGATTGGCTGATTCATCTCTTTGGTTTAAGGCAGTAGCTGCATTGCTCCACTTCTTAAGTTTTTCTGCATCTCTGACTCCTGGGATAGGTGTATGTATTTAGCTCCATGAAGAAGGGCTTTGGCTTTTGCAGGACACTCATACCAAAAAGGCTACATGTTGGAGCAGCAGCTAGACAAGATGGAATGAACCTGGATTCCTGACTCACTGCTTGGAGGAGAACCACAAGAATAGCCACCCACCTTGCATTAGACTGACATGGGAGAACATACATTTACAGCCTGCACTTTCATTCTGGAAATCAGACTCAGGCTAAGGAATTCAAAGTATAAGTGAGTGGATGGGAGTGAACTGCTTTTCCTAGGAACAACTTTAGCAGTTCTTGTACATGTTTTGGCAGACCATCCATCCACATGAGATTCCCCTGTGAAGACAATGATGTATCAGTCAAATATCTGAAGGGAAAGATACAGGTACAAGAGAATTGAGCTGCGTGACATCATCAACATGGCGATGTAAGATATCTCTTTAAAAAGCCTACCAAAAGATTTAGTGAATAAAAAGACAAAACCCACTTGCTTACAACTCTGGAGGATGGCAGAGACTAAAGAAGGACCCCACAAATACTGAGTTGAAGAAATAGGAAAATAGCAGGAAGGTGAACTCCATCCTTGATTCTAGTCAGTTCCTATTCCCTCCTGCCCCATCATTGAGTCCTGTGCAGCTTGCCAGTCACACAGAGGCAGCATGGACTGGGTCCCTCCCACCTCAGGCTGAGACTGTAGAGTGACTCACAGCAGCAAGTTAGAACTCCACACATATCTAGGCACAGGGACTTAAGTCAACAGAGAGCCGGGGTAGGACAGAAGCCACTGAGAAGTGTTGCCTAAACAGCCCCCAGGGGCAAAAAAAAAGAAAGAGAGAGAGAGAGACCTAAGGGAAGATGGACTTTTTTGAAGTGACACACCTTACTGATTTGACCAAATTTGCTCCCTAAGGTGGGATACCATAATTGGGAAGAAAACAGAGGCAGAAAATCCTCACAGAAACAAAAGATAGGGGTGGGGTGGGTTGAACTGAACTGCTATAAAATAGGAAGGGTCCCAGAACTGAAAAGTGTAGGGGAAATGGAGCACTGAGTGTGGGAGAGAATTTAAACAAATCATAGGAGCTTGGGAGAAAAGTCTGCACAAAAACCAACAGGACAGATCAAGATTCCCAAAGTCAGAACAGAGGAAAGGAAACTCTCTCCTGGAGGTGAAACAATTGCACAAAACGTAGAATCTTAAAAATTGCATCTCATATCCAAGGCAAGAACCACATGAAGAATTGTTGAGAAAATCTCAATAGTTAAATATGGGCTAAAGTCCAGAATAAGTTAGATCAAGTCTCAAAGAAGAGCCCTAACAAAAAATCAACAATAACAACTGCAATGAAAAAAGTAGAGGGAGAAACTGACTTTCAGTGTTAACTCATGTAGATAACCTGATGCCTGGACACCAGCAAAAAATTACAAGCCATCCTACGAAACCAAAAGATATGGCACAGTTAAGAGAACAGATTTAAAAATTCAGAGGAGACTCAGAAGTTGGAACAACTAATCAAAGATGTTCAAACAAATCTCCTGAATTAATTCAAGGAGATAAAGGAAAATATGTATAAAGAGATAAAGGATATTAAGAAGACAATATGTGAGCATAAAGAAGAATCTGTAAGTATAAAGAGAAACATAACAAATTATGCAGATTAAAGGCATAATGATGGAAATTAAAAATACATTATTTTTCTCTCCAGCCAACACAACGAGCAGTCTCACCACCCTACCCCTCTCTACGTGGGACATGACTCCCAGGGGTATGGACCTTCCTGGCAACGTGGGACAGAGATCTTGGAATGAGCTGAGACTCAGCATCAAGGGATTGAGAAAAACCCTAGAATGAGCTGAGACTTAGCATCAAGGGATTGAGAGAACCTTCTCGACCAAAAGGGGGAAGAGGGAAATGAGACAAAGTGTCAATGGCTGAGAGATTCCAAACAGAGTCGAGAGGTTATCCTAGAGATTATTCTTATGCATCAAGTAGATATCATTTTGTTATTCAAGATGTAATGGAGAGGCTGGAGGGAACTGCCTGAAAATGTAGAGCTGTGTTCCAGTAGCCATGTTTCTTGATGATGATTGTATAATGATATAGCTTTCACAATGTGACTATGTGATTGTGAAAACCTTGTGTCTGATGCTCCTTTTATCTACCTTGTCAACAGATGAGTAGAATATATGGAATAAAAATAAATAATAGGGGGAACAAATGTTAAAATAAATTTAGTTTGAAATGCTAGTGATCAATGAAAGCGAGGGGTAAGGGGTATGGTATGTAAAATTTTTTTTTCTGTTTTTGTTTTATTTTTCTATTGTCTTTTTATGTCTTTTTCTGAATTGATGCAAATGTGTGGGAAATGATCATGATGATGAATACGCAACTATGTGATGATATTGTGAATTGCTGAGTGTATGTGTTGGGAATGTTTGTGCTTCTTGTAATTTTTTTAATTAATAAAAATTTTTTAAAAAATTTGCTTTGCAAGATGATCACACTAAAAAAAATACATTATTTTTTTCTTGCATTAAAAATACAATAAAGATTTGAACAGGCAGAAGAAAGACTAATAAATTAGAAGATAGGACAATAGAATTCATACAGTCAGAAGAACAGATAGAGAAAAGAATAAAAAAATTGAGCAGTGTCTCAGCAATAGCATGAAGCAAAACAAGATGCATCACCGGTGTCCCAGAAGAGAAGAGAAAGGAAAAGGGGCAGAAAAAATATTTGAGGAAATAATGGCCAAAAATATCCCAACTCTTATGAAAGACATAAATATACATGTCCAAGAAGCTCAACATACTACAAACAGAATTAATACTAATAGACTACTCTGAGACACATACTAATTAGATTGTCAAGTTCCAAAGATAAAGAAAGCAGCAAGAGGAGAGGGATTCTTCATATACAAGGGATCCTCAATTAGAATAAGTGCCAATTTCTCATTAGAAACTATGGAGGTGAGAAGGCAGTGGTACAGTATATTTAAGGTACTGAAAAAGTAAAACTGCCAGCCAAAAATTCTTTATCTGGCAAAACTGCCCTTCAAAAATAAGGGATAGTTTAAAATATTCACAGATAAACAGAAACTGAGAGAATTCATCAACAAGAGATCTACCCTATAAGAATTACTAAAGGGAGTTCTATAGGTTGAAAGGAAAATACAAGAGAGACTGGCTTAGAGTAGTGTGAAGAAATGAAGATCAGCAGTAAGTGTGAATAAAAGGGGAAATGAAAAACCCTATAGTACTGTATCCTCAGTATACAACTCTCCTCTTTAATTCCTATGAAAGTCAGAACACAATTAAATAAGAAAAAGGCATAGATCCTGATAATGACATGCAGAATATAAAGTGGTAAAGTGGGATGTAAATGACATTAAAAGGGAAGACAGAGGGATACAAGAGCACAGAATGTGTATGCTATTGAAGCTAAATTGGTATCTTTTCAAATTAGTAGGTTATAGATGTAGGATATGTAATATAAACCTCAGGGTAACCACAAAGAAAGTATTTTAAAAATATACAAAATTAGAAATGAGGAAGAGAGCAGTCAGGTACATCACAAAAGATCAACTATATATAAAGAAGATTGCAATACAGGAAAAGAGAGTTAAAAAAAAGATATGACCTATAAAAATCAAAGGACAAAATGGCTGAAGTAAGTACTGCCTTTACAGTAACAACATTGAATGTTAACGGATTAAACTTCACAGGTTGGCAGAATCTATTAAAAATGTGTGATCCAACTACACGTTGTTTACAAGAGAATCACCTTAGACTCAGACAAATAGGTTGAAAATGAAAGGTTGGCTAAAGACATTCCATGCAAATAGTAACAACAACAACAATAAAGCTGGGGTAACTATACCAATATTGGATGATAGACTTTAAGTAACAAACTGGTTAAAAAAAGACAGAGGACTTTATGTATTAATGAAAAATAAAAGGGCAACCCACCAAGAAGAACTAACAATCATAAATATTTATGTACCTAAGCACAGTGCCCTGAAATACATGAGGCAAACACTGGCAAAACTGAAGGAAGAAATAGATACTTCTACAATAATAGTTGGAGATTTCAATACACTCCTCTCATTAATAGAACATCTAGACAGACAATCAATAAAGAAATGGAGAACTTGTATAATATGATAAGTGAACTAGACCTAAAAGACATATGCAGAGGGTGGGCCAAGGTGCCTCAGTGGCAGAGTTCTCGTCTGCCATGCCAGAGACCCAGGTTCGATTCCTGGTACCTGCTCATGCAAAAAAAAAAAAAGACATACACAGAGCATTGCACCCCAAAACAGCAAGATATATATTCTTCTCAAGTGCACATGTATCACAAAACAAGTATTAATAAATTTATAAAGAATGAAATCGCACAAAGCATCTTCTCTGACCATAATGGAATGAAGATGGAAATCAATAACAGGTGGAGAATTGGAAAATCCACAAATACATGGAAGTTAAATAAGTGTCTTTTAAATAATCAGTGTTCAAAGTAGAATTTGTAAGGGAAATCAGGAAACTTTTGTGATTTTAATTAATCACACTGAATTATGTTGGCCAATATGGTTGAAAGGGGAAGTTTTGGGTCCTTATATTACCAGAAGGAAAGTTAGAAGCTAAAACATGGGACTGTATAACACACTAAACCCTGTTGTGGATGATGGACTAGGATTAATGGTAGAAAATTTTCGATTTTTTGTGTGACCTTTCTGTAAACCCACAACTTCACTTATGAAAAATAATAATTTAAAATATTATGTTAAGTGAAAGAAATCAGACACAATGTACTACATATTGTAGGGTCCATTTATATAAAATGTAAATATAAATAAATCTCTACTGACAGACTCAGATCAGTGGTTATGAAGGGATGGGGAGGGATAGAGGAATTGAGAGGTGCCTGCTAAGGGATATGGGGTTGTTCTTTTGGGGGTAATGAAGATCTTCTAAAATTGATTGTTTTGATGAATGCACAATTCTTTGAATATACTAAAAGCCATTGATTGTACACTTTGGATTGATTGTATATGGGAATCTACAATAAGACTGCTCTTTAAAAAACAATAGATCCAAGGATGACTTAATTATGGTGTCTTTTCCTTTCTTTTTACATCCTTCTGTCTCCTAAGGTAAAATTTTCAGCATTAAATAAAACACATTTTAAATATAAAAAAAAATTTTTTTAAAATAGAGATCTTGATGGAAAGTAATAAAGAGGAGATTGGTAGTTCTGATAAAAGCAAAACAGTGGAGCAGCCAGAAGTTTAATAGAAAGAACCAGGAAAAGCAGCCAAGAAGAGCCTTTTTGGAATCACAGTTAATTCCGGGGATTAGGGATACTGTGCATACTTACAAGTGTGCACCCACTGAGAAGCAATCAAAGCAGGACATGGGGTAGATTTTAAAGTGCTCCCTAAGTCTCTAACAGACCCATGAACACAGAGCACAAGCCTCACAGGCACAGCTGGTTTATACACAATCCATGATCAAACCCTGACTGAACGATAAGTTCTGCTCCAGAACTGAATTCCTAAGAAGCCAGTCCTAGCGCAGTCATCCTGACAGTGTGGAAGCTGCACACATACCCAGGGCTGTACCTTCCCAGGGCATGATGAGAGAGGGAACTTCCAAGATATGGCCCCTGGATGAATGCAGGGCAAAAAACATAAGCTCCCTGAACTGCAATAGCAACTTCCAAGCCACATATTTATTCAGACAACAGTAAAAGGTAAAAAACTAAATGACTAAAGTGAATTAAGTACAACTTTTCAGCAATAAATGGCTTATATTCACCTAGAAGTGATTCCTATGTGGCCAGGCTAAAAGATAAAAACAAGGTGTTCTAGTTTGCTAGCTGCTGGAATGTGATATACCAGAAACGGGAATACATTTTTTTTTTTTTTTTTGCATGGGCAGGCACTGGGAATTGAACCTCGGTCTCCAGCATGGCAGGTGAGAATTCTGCCACTGAGTTAACATTGCACCGCCCGGGAACAGCTTTTAAAAAGGGGAATTTAATAAGTTGCAACTTTACAGTTTTAAGGCTGTGAAATTGTCCACATTAAAGCAAGTATACAGAAATGTCCAAATTAAGGCACCAACAAGAGGTTACCCTCACTCAAGAAAGGCCGATGAAGTTCAGGGCCTCTCTCAACTGGAAAGGAACATGGCGAACATGGCAATGTCTTCTAGCTGTCTCTCCACGCTTGTCTCACAAAGCGCTCCAGGGGTATTTTCTTTCTTCATCTCCAAAGCTCTCTGGCTGCGTGGGCCCTCTTGTGGTTCTAAAAAAGGGACTCTCTCCAAAATGTTTCCTCTTTTAAAGGATTTCAGTCAAGGCCCACCTGGAATGGGTGGAGTCACATCTCCCTCTAATCAAAAGTTAATACCCACTATCAGGTGAGTCACATCTCCATGGGAACAGTGAAAAAACTCCCAGCCAGCCAATACTGAATAAGGATTAAAGGACATGGCTTTTCTGGGGTCCACAAATTCAAACCAGCACACAAGGAGAAAAACATTCTGAACAGGGACATCAGAGGCTGCACACTGAGGGGAAATATGTTTTGCAAAATTAGTTCAGCCCATACAGGCTGAGCCCCCAGTCTTGGGGTTTGTTCATATGAAACTTAACCCCAAAAAGGATAGGTCAAGTCTACTTAAAATTTAGGCCTAAGAGTCACCCCCAAGAGAGCCTCTTTTATTGCTCAGTTGTGGCCTCTCTCTCCAGCCAATACAACAAGCAGTCTCACCACCCTACCCCTCTCTACGTGGGACATGACTCCCAGGGGCATGGACCTTCCTGGCAACATGGGACAGAGATCTTGGAATGAGCGGAGACTCAGCATCAAGGGATTGAGAAAAACCCTAGAATGAGCTGAGACTTAGCATCAAGGGATTGAGAGAACCTTCTCCACCAAAAAGGGGAAGAGGGAAATGAGACAAAGTGTCAATGGCTGAGAGATTCCAAACAGAGTCGAGAGGTTATCCTAGAGATTATTCTTATGCATCAAGTAGATATCATCTTGTTATTCAAGATGTAATGGAGAGGCTGGAGGGAACTGCCTGAAAATGTAGAGCTGTGTTCCAGTAGCCATGTTTCTTGAGGATGATTGTATAATGATATAGTTTTCACAATGTGACTGTGTGATTGTGAAAACCTTGTGTCTGATGCTCCTTTTATCTACCTTGTCAACAAAGGAGTAGAACATATGGAATAAAAATAAATAATAGGGGGAACAAATGCTGAAATAAATTTAGTTTGAAATGCTAGTGATCAATGAAAGCGAGGGGTAAGGGGTATGGTAGGTATAATCTTTTTTTTTTTCTTTCCTGTGTTCATTTTATTTCTTTTTCTATTGTCTTTTTATTTCTTTTTCTGAATTAATGCAAATGTTCTAACAAATGATGAATATGCAACTAAGGGATGATATTGTGAATTACTGATTATGTATGTTGTTTTATTTTGTTTCTTTATTTTTAATAAATAAATAAATAAGAAATTAGTTCAGCCCAGTAATTAAACAAATAAATAAACAAATGACCCAGCCAAAACAACTAACACAATCCCGTGGGTAGTCAGTATCTAGAGAGCCTCCAAATATGATCTAAAATGCCCAGTATTTTAGTCTGTCAGACCTGCTATGAAAAATACCACCCAATGAACAGGTTTACTTAAACAACAAGCATTTTAGGTCATGGTTTTAGAGGCCCAATGTTCCAAATCAAGGCATTGGCAAGCTCTTGCGTTGGCTATGTTTCCTCCTTAAAGTCTGTGGTGTTTTGGTTCTGGCTTTCTGCAATACTTGGGGCTACTTGGCTTGCATATCTGCCTGCTGTCACATGGCAATGTCCTTCTCCTGAGTCTGTTCTTCAGGTTCAGCTGATTTATGGCCTCTGGCTTTCCATTTTCTGGATTATCTTCATAAGGACTCCAGTAATACAGATTAAGGTCCACCCTGATTCGGTTTGGCCACATCTAAATAGGATTTTAGAAGATCTATTTAAATATGAGTCCACATGTTAACCGATAATACATCTTCAAAGTATACAAATTATAAAAGGGTTCACATCCACAGGAATGTGGTTTAAGATTAAGAACATGTATTTTGTTGGGTACGTGATTCAATATAGCATATTTGGTTCCCAACAAAAAACTACAAGACCCACAAAGAAGCAGGAAAATATGACCCATGCAAAGGGAAGAAAGTAGAATATAGAAATTGCCTTTGAAGGAACTCAGATGGTGTATTTAGCAGACAAAGACTTCAAAGCAGCTATTATAAATGATCCAAGAACTAAAGAAAACCACACTTAAGAATTAAAAGAATATATGATGATGATATTTCATCAAATAGAGAAAATCAATAGTGATAGTCAAATGAAAACTCCGGATTTGAAAAGTACAAACTGAAATGAATAATTCACTAGAGGGGTTCAATGGGATATTTGAGCTGGCAGAAAAAATAATAGTGAACTTGAAGACAGAGTAATAGAGTTTATGCAATCTGAAAAACAGTGAAAAAAGGATGAAGAAAAATAAACAGAGCCTCAAAGAAATGTGGAACACTCTTAAGTGCATCAACATATGTGTAATGGAAGTACTAGAAGAAAGGAGAGAAAGGAACAATAAAAAATAGTCAAAGAATTAACAGCTGAAAACCTCCAAAATTTAATGAAAAACCTTGATCTAAACAGAGCACTGTTCTATACACAAGCAATAACAACTGGAAGAAGAATTCACAATAACAAATAAAAGAATCAAATATCTAGAAATAAATCTAACCAAGGATGTAAAGGAGTTGTACACAGAAAACTAAAAAACATTGCTAAAAGAAATTAAAGAAGACCTAAATAAATGGAAGGATATACAAAGATTTTGGATTGGAAGACTAAGTATCATTAAGATGGCAATACTACATAGAGTAGTTTATAGATTCAGTGCAATCCCAATCAAAATTCCAACAACCTTCTTTGCAAAAATAGAAAGGCCAATCATAAAATTTATATCAGAGGGCAAGGGGCCCTGAAGAAATAAAACCATCTTGAAAAAGTAAAGTGAAGTTGGAGGACTTACATTTCCCAATCTGAAAATTTACTACAAAACAACAGTAATCAAAAGGGCACGGTATAGGGGTACACAGGTGGTTCATTGGTAGAATACTCACCTGTCATGCAGGAGACTGGGGCTCAATTCCCAGCCCGTGTACCCTCCCCACAAAAAACCAAAAAGCAACCCCCTCTAAAAAAACCCAGCATGTCTTGACACAAGGACAGACACATCTAGACCCATGGAATAGAATTGAGAGCTCAGAAATCAACCCTCACATTTATGGCCAACTGATTTTGACAAGGTGGCAAAGATCACTCAACTGGGTAGGAATAGTCTGTTCAACATATGGTGCTGCAAGAACTGGATTTTCATTTGCAAAAATAAAATAAAATAAAATAATGAAGAAGGAGAACCCATACTTTACACATATACAAAATTAACCCAAAATGCATCAAAGACCTTAATAAAAGAGCTAGAATTATCAAACTCCTAAGGGAAAATGCAGTAAGCATCTTTAGGACCTTGTTTAGGTCATGGTTTCTTAGACTTTATACCCAAAGCATAAAAAACAACAAAAAAGTAGATACATGGAATCTCGTCAAATTAAAAATGTTTGTGCCTCAAGGGACTTTATCATGGAAGTAAAATGACAACCTACAGTATGGGAGAAAATATTAGGTAACCACACATTTGATAAAGGATTAATATCTAGAATATATAAAGAAATCCTTCAACTTAATAACAAAAAGACTAACAATGCAAATTTTGTTTTTAGCTTTTAAAAAGGGAATTTATTAAGTTGCAAGTTTACAGTCCTAAAGCCATGAAAATGTTCAAATTAAGGCATCGAGGGAAAAATACCTTAACTCCAAAGAAAGGACCGATGAAGTTCAGGGTTCCTCTCTCAGCTGTGAGGGCACATGGAGATGTCTGCTAGCTTTCTCTCCTCATTTCACAAGGCTTCCCTGGGGCAATTTCCTTCTGCTCCAGAGGTCTCTGGCTGTGTGGGCTCTGTTGGTTTTAATCTTTCTACAAAATGGTTCCCTCTTAAAGGGCTCCAGTAAGCAACCCCACCTTGAATGGGTGGGTCACATCTCCATAGAAACAATAAAAAAGATCCCACCCAGCAATATTGAATGAGGATTAAAATACATGGCTTTTCTGTGGTACATAATAGCTTCAAACTAGAACATTCCACCCTTTGGATCCCAAAAAGACATGTTCTTTCCAAATGTAAAATACATTCATTCCATCACAATATCACAAAGCCTTCAACCATGTCAGTAAGAATACAAATACAATACAAAGTCAGAAACAGCACAAAATCTCAACAAAGTCAGCTATAGGCATCCTCTGTCCTAAGGCTAAATTCTCCTCTGTCTCTAAACCTGTAAAATGCAGAACAAGTTATCTCCTGCCAATATCTCCTGTCAATAACAAAGGAGGGACAGTCTTAGGATACATGTTTCCATTTTCATAGGGAGAAACTAGAAGGAACACAGGGGTCACACAACCCAAACGGTTCTGGAAACCTGCAAGGTAAACATCATTAGATTTCAAAGTCTGAGAGTCATTTATCTTCTGGGCCTTGGAAAGTGGCAGTCACACCCATTAGAATGGCTACTATTTAAAAAATAGAAAACAACAAGTGCAGAAGAAGATGTGGAGAAATAAGAACACTCATTCATTGCTGGTGGCTATATGAAATGCTAAAGCTACTGTGAAAGAAGTTTGGTGCTTCCTCAGAAAGGTCAGTAAAGAATCACTATGAGTGACAAACCCACTACTAGGTATATACCCCAAGAAACTGAAAGCAGAGACTTGAACAGATATTTGAACACCAATGTTCATAGTGGCATCATTCACAATTGCCAAAAAATGGAAAAAACCCAAGTGTCCATCAACCAATGAATGGATAAATAAAATATGGTATGTAAATGCACTGGAATATTATTCAGCTGTAAAAAGGAAAGAAGTCCTGATATGTGACAACAGGGATGAACTTGAAGACATCATATTAAGTGAAATAAGCCAGACACAAAAGAATGAATGTCCTATGATCTCACTGATTTGAAATAATTAGAATAATCAATTCATACAGTCAGAATCTAGAATATAGGTTACCAGGTGATGAGGTGGGAATAGGGAGTGGGAATTTAAGGCTTAAAATGTACAGGGTTCCTACTTAGAATGATGGAAATGCTTTAGTAATGGACGGTGGTGATGGTAGCGCAACACTGTGAATGTAATTAACAGCACTGAAACGTATGTCTGAATATGATTTAAAAAAGGGAAATGTTAGATTGTATATATGGTAACAGAATAAAATTTTTTTTTTTAATTCATGGAACTACACAGCAGAAACAGTGAACCCTAAGTTAAACCATGAACTTTAACTAATAGTACAACTATAAAAATGTGCTATCATCAATTGTAACAAATGTTCCACACCAATGTAGGATGTTGGTGGAGGGATAATATGTGAAATCCTGTATTTTATTCATGATTGGTCTGAAGTTATTGGTCTAAACCCATAACTTCTCTAATAAAGAAAAAATGAAATTAAGAAACAATTCCATTTATAATAGCATCAAACAGAATAAAATACCTAGGAATAATTTTAACAAAAGAAATCCAAGACTTGTACACTGAAAATTACAAAATATTGTCAAAAAAAATCAAAGAAGACAAAGTAATGGATCAATATGGTCCAAATCGTGGACTGGGAAACTCAATATCATTAAAGTGGCAATAGTCCCCAAAATTGATCTATAGATTCCATACAGTCCCTATCAAAATTCCAGCTGGCCTTCTGAAAACATCAATAAACCAAATCTAAAGTTTGTATGAATGCACAGATCCAGAATATCCAAAACCATCTTGGAAGAGTTAGGAGACTTACAATTCTTGATTTCAAAACTTACAATAAAGTTACTGTAATGAAGACAGTGTGGTACTACTGATATAGGGATACTAATAGAGATCAATGGAATAGAATTGAGAATCCAGAAATAAACCCTTACATTTATGATCAGTTGATTTTTTAAATTTAATTTAAATTTTTAATTTTTTTTAAATTGACAAACCCAAACAACATACAAACACAAACATCCTTAACATACAAACAATCAATTGATTTTTGACAATCCAATGGAGGAAAGGAAGAATTTTCCAACAAATGGTGCCTGGACAACTGGCTACTCTCAGGCCAAAGAATGAATTAATAAATCGATGCAAATGTTCTAAGAAATGATGAATATGCAACTATGTGATAATATTAAGAATTACTGATTGTATATGTAGAATGGAATGATATCTTAATGTTCTTTTGTTAAGTTTTTTAATTAATAAAAAAGTTTATAAAAAAAAAGAATGAATTAATACCCCTACTGCAAACCATTCACAAAAATTTACTCAGAATGGATCATAGGCATAAACGTAAGAGTTACAACCATAAAACTCATAGCAGAAAACATAGAGGTAATTTTCGTGATGTTGGGTTAGGTAATGGTTTCTTAAATACAACACCAAAAGCACAAGGAACAAAAAAAAATTAGATAAGGTAGAGTTCAACAAAGTTAAAGACTTTTGTGCTGCAAATGATACCTTTATGAAAGTGAAAACACAATCCACAGAATGCAATCATATATCTGACAAGGGACTTGCATCTGGAATATACAAAGAACTCTTGCAATTCAATAATTAAAAGACAAACAACCAATTTAAAAATGGGTAAGGGACTTAGACATTTTTTTAAAATAGAGTATATTTCAAATATATAAATATTTGAATTTTTTTCAAATAAGGCTATTAGCCCATAAAAAGATGCTCAACGGCATCATTCATTAGGGAATGCAAATAAAAACCACAATGAACTAACGACTTCACACCCACTAGTCTGGCTATCATCATAAATGCAGACAATAACAAGGATTTGTGGGTATCTGGAGAAACTGGGACCCTCATACACTACTGATGGAAATATAAAATGGTGCAGCCTTTTTGAAAAACAGTTTGACAGATCCTCAACATTAAACATAGAGTTAACATGTGACCCAACAATTCCACTCCTACTTACATATCCAAGGGAATTGAAAACATATGTACATAAAAACTTGTACACAAAAGATCATGGCAGCATTATTCATCATAGCAAAAATGTAGAAATGACCCAGATGTCCATCAACTGATGAGTGCTTAAAGAAAATGCAGTATATACATACAATGGAATATTATTCAGCGATAAAGTGGAATGAAGTTCTGATACATGCCATGACATGGATGAACCTTGAAAACATTATACTAAATGAAAGTAGCCTGTCATAAAAGACCTCATAAAAGACTTGTTATAAGTCCTTTTATATGAAATGCCTTTTCTATATAGAAAAGGCAAATCTAGAGACAGAAAGTAGATTAGTGGATGCTTTGGGCTACAGGGTGGCTGTGGGGGGAGGGGAGACTGCTAACAGGTACGGGGCTTGATTTTTTGGAGGGACAAAAATGTTCTAAAAGTAGATTCTGCACAGCCCTGTGGATATAATAAAAACCATTGAATTGTACACATTAAATGAGTGAAGTTCATGGTATTTTGTTCATATCTCAAAAAAGTTGTTTTAAAAAATCAACATATGCTTTCCTTGATGGAGAAAGAACCATTTATCAATCTTCCAAGCAATTTAAAAATCATCATGCCCCTTATTCAAAAGACAGTCATACGAATGTAAAAACAGTATTTATTCCTCCAGAACAACCCTTTCTGGGGAAAGATAAATGGAGCGATTTTCCAGATACAGAAAATGGAAAACCTACGGGAACAGGTGGCTTAAATTTTGTACCAGTGACTGCTACCAGACAGATTGCAAAAAGAGTTTCTGGAAAACAATAAATTAGAAGAAAATACTTTATTTGTGTCATAAATAATACGATTCCCAGGAAGCCGTGGGTTTATATTTGGAGGGATCATTTTACATTACCAGCTCTTGCTATGAAATGAAATCTCTTTCAACTAAAAATTCTGGCAGATTTTTTCCCCTCATGGGGATTTAAAAATTTTATTCACACACTTTTTCAAAGGAGAGAAATTTCTTTGTAAACATGATCTGTTTCTCATACTTTCCAGTGGCTGATTATATCCACATTTTAAAGCAGATGGCAGTTGAGGATACGAACAAAAAGAAAACATATTTTAATTTCCTTCATTAAATTGAGGTAGGAAGATAATCTTAGGATGATTACATTAGAGAACTTAAATAACACGTTCCTTAGAAGATTATGACCAAAAATCATATAACTATTATGTAGCAATAGTAGAAACCGAGTAGTCATAGGAAATATGTGTATGTGTGTGTGGGGGTGTCTGATTTCCTTTAATAACAAAGACCTTTTGATGTATTCTAGTCACAGCCACCTTGCTTCTCTCACCCTTTGAACATTTCCAGATAAGACAGAAATGGCAGAGCTCTTTGATGCTTTGTACACACTCAGGGAGCCTGAAAACCTTAGTAGGAGATGTTCTTAAACTCAGTGCACTTAGCACTTTCTCTGGTCGCAACTGAAGAAAACATTAAGGGTTTACTTGACTTATCCCTGTTCTCTCTAGAAGAACAGATGGCACCATTAAAAGTGACCTGCATTCTCTTTCAAAGATGCCATCACCTCTTCTTCAAGAGGCTTTTCGACTTTATTGTTTTCGTGCTCTGTTCTGGGATGTAGTTATTTTCTCTCAAAACAAGGAGAACAAGGCTTCTGAACTGTCAAATAGGATATTACCTTTATTTCTACAAACTATGAATTACATCTGGCTCATTCCAGGAATACAAACCATAGATCTGTGTATATGTATGCAGGAATAATGCAGCATCCCTGATCTCTGTTCAATCTGCTCTAAGTTACAAGAGTTTATTTATGAAACTGTGGGCAAAGCTGGTGCTGATATACCTGAGGCCCCTCACTCACCTGAGGGTGGTGGGCACAGGGGACACAGCGAGGCAGGGGGAGGAGCCAATCTGGATCACTGTCGAGAAAGATACTCTAGAATTTTAGAAAAAGAAACTTGGCTAGGTTTTTAAGACCTGCATATTCAGCGCTTTAAGGACTGGTAACGTGAACAGGTGAAGGAGGAAGCATGGTGCTGGTTGTACAATACTTCAACAATAACTTTGTTTCTGTTTTGCTTTGATAATGGACACTAATGGTTAAAATCATCCTCATATATTCTACTGGGGTCTAATTGTTAAAAATAATCAACGATCCTTCCATGATAGAATGGATACCTATCTCACCATCTGTTTTTCAGGATCTGCGAGATTGTGTTTTCCAAAGATACTGTAGCAGTACCTATGTCACCTTATCTGCTTTCCTTACCAGTGGACAACAAGCCTCCATTGAGGGTCTATGTTTCCTCCTGCAAGCTACAAGCAGATCTTTGCAGTTGCCTTGACCAAGAGAAGTGATACTGCGTGAGGTCATAAAAGGCAAAATGCTTCTGAGGCTCTCTGTCCCATTAGCACCCAGCGACCTCATTTTAAGGAAGCCCAGACTGAGGGGTCCTGGCTAGGCCCCCAGGCAGCAGCCAGCACCGACTGCCAGACATATGAGTGGAGACCCCGGTGGATGATTCTAGGCCCTGCCCTTCGCAATGTCCAGCTGAGACCCCAACATTGCGGAGCTGAGCCACACTGGCCCCACACTGCCCTGGCTGAACTCCCAAACCACAGAAACCATGAGAGATGATAAGGGACCATCGTTTTAAGCTACTTTGTATTGGGATAATTTGTTATGCAGCAATGGAGAACATATAAGACCTCTGTCCCTTCCTGGTAGGAAACCACTAGCCAAGGAAAATTAGAAATATATTAGGACTCAAGATGACTGTATCTCAACAGAAAATTTATGGTTTTATGGCTTGGTTTGTTTCACAATAAAGATTTGGTTATCTCAATGTGCCTGATTTTCCTTGTACTGAAGTTAGTCAGGTGTTTATTTATATACTACATGAGTTAATATATTCATTCTTTCAATAAATATCTTGGGTTATTATTATGTCTTAAGCCCTGTGCATAAGAATAAATAAAATATGATCCAAAGACTGCATCTAGTTGCCTGGGCTTAAACCTTGTCTCTTCTTGCTGTGTGATCTTGGGCAAGTTACCATCTCTGTGCCCCAGTTTCCTCATCTGTAAAATGGGGACAATTTAAATATCTACCTCAAAGAGTTTTATAAAGTTTAAAGGAGTTAATATATGAAGCATTTAGAACAGGACTGGCACATATTCAGCACTCTATATATTTTAGTATTATTGTAATTGTTATTATTTGTAATATACATATACATACATATATATATATATATATATATTTTTTTTTTTTTCCAAGTAAGACTCAAGCAGGGGCAAGTGGTAGAGGGATTGGGGAGTTATTGCTTAAAGGGCATAGAGTTTCTGTTTGGGGTGATGGAAAAGCATAATATTGTGAATGTAATTAACGCCGCTGAATTGCACATACTCAAAAAGTTAAAATGGCAAAAAAATTTTAACTGAAATCAAATACGGTAAAGTGCTAACATTTGTTAAATCCATGTGGTGTATTTGTAAGTGTTATGTTATCCTTGATACGTTTCTATGTTTGAAATACTTCATAATAAAATTAAATGGAACACAAAAAAGATAGGATCCCAGTTCTAAAGTAGTTCACATATTCCGGAAGAACAGTCGAGATGCGTGTGTGTGTGTGTGTGTGTGTGTGTGTGCGTGCATGCAATGAGCTGAAATTTTTATTTTAACACTGGGTACTAGAATTCTTCTTAGGGAGAGAATAGTGTTCATTTTTGGAAATCAACTGGATAAGCCACTTGGAGTTTAAGGTGGGTCTTGAAGGCTGAGTCTGGGCAGAAGTTTAAGTGTCAGATAGAATTAAGCTGCTCTGTACGAAAACATGAAGGGAGGAAGGAGGAGAGAAGAGACAAGGGAGGAGAAGGAAGGAGGCAAGAGGGAAGCCCTGAAATAATGGGAAGTGGGGATTTAACTGGGGTGAAGGATGAATCTGTTAGGAATGTTCAATTGCACGTCATAGAAAATGGAACAAGGGCACAGACAAATAGGAACTTAAAAACATTTTTTTCTTATAGCAAGTATTCCAGAAATTGTTTTTGGCATCAGTTCAATGGTACAGACTGGTGTGGGCCTAACAGACCTCCGGCTACAGCGAGTGTAACTGACAGCGAGCCCCAGCTGTTGCACTTTAAAATCCAGTGTAACGAGTGTGCCAAGGCCATGCCTCCCATGGCTAGCTCCCAGCCAAAGACTTAGTGCAGCAGGGATACCAAGGAAGACCTGTTTCTGGGAGATCTGGGACTTCTCTGACAGCCACATTTGGTCTGAAGACTCCCTGGTGGCTTTGCTGAGACTTCTTTAGGCTGCACAGCAATCTTGGGTGCTTCCATCCAACCTCATCTCACTCTCTTCTTCACTTGGGGTCTAAGTTGCTCATGATGTACTGGCTGTTTCAGTCTTCTCCAGCTCCCTCCCTATTTTACATCACACAGGCACTTCATGTAATAAAATCCTTGCATGTTTAATTCCATCATGGTGTAATGCTTCTTGAAGGAACCTAGACTAATGCAATTGGCAACTTTGAGGTTTCTTTGGGCTTTCCCCTATGGTTACTAACAGGCTAACGGAGCTTCTGCCACCCGAACTACATTTAAGACTGGGAAAAGGGGTGAGGAAAGGCTGTATTTGGTGCATCCAACTTTCTTGTTAGGAAAGCAAAAGTTGTCCCAGGGGTCTCCATACACCCATATCCTTACACCCAGTGAAGTCAATTGGAACAGGCTTTCTTTGACATCTTAACTGTATAATGAGATACTGAAGATGTGGGTCAACGCATTTAAGAGCTAATTCCAAGGGCACTTTATACACTAAGAGAAACTGCCTCCAAAAAAGGATAGTCACTTTCCAACAGCTCATGCATCCATTTATTCATTATTGAGTGTCAGTGGCGTGTAAGCACTCTGCCACATTTTGATTAATTTGGTGAATATTCATTATTGTTAAACACAAATGTTTTCATGAATACTCCAACCCCAAAAGATTTCCCTAACACTAGTGACCTTATAAAGCCTTCACCACATTGGCTCACAAGGCCAAGGAAATTTAAAAGCAACCATGTATTTCAACAGCTCCTGGAAAAGATCCCTGCGTTTGATTTTGCAGCTTTTAAAGCTTCCTTAGAATATTTTCATTTAGTACAAAAAGCCTAGAAAGCCACAAGAAAAAAACATCTGACCCGTACATGAGGCTTTGTGAAATGAAGTCTTAAAAATACGTAGGATATTATAAAAATGTATTTTTTCTAAGAAATGTGCAATCGGTAGCATTTATCATGCCAAAAATGCCAACCAGTATGGAACTTTAAAACGTAAACTGGTCTTTAGGAAAAAAAAAAATATATATATATTTTAAATATATATATATATATACATATATATATATGTATATATAAAATATATATATACATATATATATATTTTTTTTCTTTTTTGCATAGGCAGACACTGGGAACCGAACCCAGGTCTCCAGCATGGCAGGCGGGAATTCTGCCACTGAGCCACCATGGCCCACCCAAAAATATAATTTTTGATTCTACAAATGTTTATTGAGAAACTTCCATGTGCCAAGTATTGGACCAAGAATTGGATGAACTACACAGGCAGGGTATTTTTCCTCAAGAAACCCACTTTCCAGTGAGAGTAAGATAATAATAAAGTAAAAATATAATAACTGAAATGACTAGGGCATGTGGTGAGTGCCATGAAGGAAAGGACCTGGTGCTGTAAAGATCCACATTAAAAACACTGGGTATGAAAGGCATTTCCAGGAAGTGATGGTTAATATGAAAGAAAGGAAGAGAGGAGAGGATCAGAGTGAAGGCAGGTAAAGAGCTCTGAAAAGATGGGACTGTCTGTGGCATGAAGGAGAGAAAGCTGAGGGCTGGCTGAGGAGAGGAGAACTGCTGCAGTGTGGAGAGTGGACCGCAGGGGGCCAGGAAAAGAAAGAGAAGGCCACCAGCAAGTGACAGCAGTGGAGTTGGACAGAAGTCAACACCTTCAGGATATCATTGCGACTGGAAGAAGAACCAACAAGGCTTGCTGAGGGGTTGGATGTGTAGGTGGAAATTAATGCTGAGTCCCAGGTTTTGGTACTGAGCAACTAGATGGATAGCGATGCCATTTACTCAGAAGTGAAAGACCCAGGAGGTGGCTGCAGGTGAGATTTCTGAGGAGACAGAAGGATGTCTACGGGGAGAATCACGACGATGGTTGGCAATAAAAGCTAAACCTCACTTGCTTAGAACTCTAGAGAATGGTAGATCCTGGAGAAGGACCCCACAAACGTGAATCGAAGGAAAAGGAAAATATCAGGTAGGAAACTTCTGTCACAGACCCGTGGGTCCACTCCTCCCTCATTTGGTTCTGCACAGCTTGGGGAGTTGCTTTGAGGCAGTGACCAAGATCACTCCCACCTCCCATGGGGACAGAGCACTGGTTCCCCACGCATTTCCAGGCCCAGGGCCCCCGTCCACAGAGACCCAGGGCGCAACAGCAGCAGCTGAGGGATGCTGCACACAAAAGGGCCCTCAGGTGTGTGTGTGGGGGGTGTGTTTGGAGTGGTGGAACCAAAGTAAAACTGCAGCTGGAAAGTGCTGCATCCACTCAATCCAGTTTCTGTTGACTGGAAAACGTAAACACAAAGCAGGCTTTTCTAGAGAGACCCACATTTCTGAATTGACCCCATCTGGCTCATTAGGGTGGAATACCCCGCTGGGGAAGAAACTGCAGGCTTAAAAGCCTCACAGAGAAAAAAAAGGGGGTAGGGGTGGGGCTTAAACTGAACTGCAGTAAGTCAGGAGGATACCAGAACATAAAAGTATAAGGAAAATGGGGCTCTGAGTGTGGGAGAGAATTTAAACAAGCCATAAGAGCTGGGGGTGGGGGTGGGGGAGGCAGGGCGGGGGGATGCTGCACAAATAGGGAGCAGATAAAGATTCCTGGAGAAGAACAGAGAAAAGGAAATTTTCTCCTGGAAGGGAAGCAATTACACAAGAAGTGCAGTATTAAAAATTTTACCACTTATCCAGGACAAGAATCAGATGAAGAGTTGCTGAGAAAATCTCAACAGTTAAACATGGCTATTCTAATGATCTAGGATAAGTCTAGAAAAGCATCAAAGAAGAGCCTTAATGCAGAGCCAAGCAAGCAAAGTAAAATCCTAGAAGAGAGGGAGAAACTGACTTTCAGAGTTAACTCATCTAGATATAATCAGATACCTAGACATCAGCAAAAAATTACAAGCCATACTGAGAAACAGAAAGATATGGCTCAGTCAAGGGAACAAATTAAAACTTCAGAGGAAACTCAGAAATTGGAACAACTAATCAAAGATGTTCAAACAAATCTCCTAAATCAATTTAATGAGATGAAGGAAAATATTCATAAAGAGATAAAGGTTATTACGAAGATAATGTATTAGCATAAAGAAGAATTTGCAGGTATGAAAATAGACAACAGAAGAATCAGCAAACTAGAAGACAGAATAGTCAAAATCATACAGTCAGAAGAACAGATAGAGAAAAGAATAGAAAAAATTGAGCAGTGTCTCAGGGATTGGAGTGACAGTATAAAGTGCATAAATATGTGTCATGGGTGTCCCAGAAAGAGAAGAGAAAGGAAAAGGGGAAGAAGGAATATTTGAGAAATAATGGTCCCAACTCTTTTGAAGGACATAAACATAAATGACCAAGCTCAATGTATTCCAAACAGAATAAGTCCTGATAGATCTACTCTGACTCTAATTCTAATCGAACTCCTAGAAGAAAATGTGGAGAAGCATCTTCAGGGTTTTATTTATTTATTTATTTTTTACATGGGCAGGCACCGGGAATTGAACCCAGGTCCTCTGGCATGGCAGGCAAGCATTCTTGCCTGCTGAGCCACTGTGGCCTGCCCCATCTTCAGGGTTTTGTGTCAGGCAATAGTTTCTTAGACTTAACCCTCAAAGCCCAAGCAATGGAAAAAAAAAATAGATAAATGGGACATCCTCAAAATTAAAAACTTTGTCCATCAAAGGACTTTGCCAGGAAAGTAAAATGACAACCTACTTGATAGGAAAAAATATTTAGAAACCATGTATCTGATAAACTTTATATATCCAGAATATATGAAAACCTACCATTCAATAATAAAAAGTCAAACAACTCAATTAAAAATGGTCAAAATACTTGAATAGAGATTTCTCCAAAGAGATTATACAAATGGCCAATAAAAGCACATGAAAAATGCTCACCATCATGAACCATTAGGAAAATACAAATCAAAATCACAATGACATTTCATTCCACTCCTGCCTGAAAATTACAAGTGTTGGACAGGACGTGGAGAAATAGGAACACGCATTCATTGCTGCTGGGAATGTAAAATGGTGCAGCCACTGTGGAATACAGTTTGGCAGTTCCTCAGAAAGCTAAGTATAGAATTACCATTTGACCTGACAGTCCAGCTACTAGATATATGCACAGAAGAACTGAAAGCAGAGACTTGAAGAAATATTTTCCCTCCAACGTTCATAGCAACATTATTCACAACTGACAAACGATGGAAGCAGCCCAAGTGTCAATCAACAGTTGAATGGGTAGGGGTGCATGGGTAGTTCAGTGGTTAGAATGCCCACCTTCCATGGGGAGACCTGGGTTCAATTCCAAGACCATGTACCGTCCCTCCCCCAGCTCCGGAAAAAAAAAAAAACAGTTGAATAGATAAATTACTATATATACATACAATGGAATATTATTCAGCCATAAAAAGGAATGAAGTCCTGATGCATGTGACAACTTGGATGAATACTGAGGACAATATGCTGAGTGAAATAAACCAGACACAAAAGGACAAATATTGTTTGATCTCATTGATATGATCTAATTATGATAACTAAATTCATAGAATTAGAATCTAGAATATAGGTGTGCTTGTTTGAAAGGATTTATGTGCCCTAGAAAAGCCATGTTTTAATCATAATCCCATTTTGTAAAGAGCCATTTCTTCTAAACCCTATTCAGAACTGTATGTTGGACACTTTAATTAGCTTATCTCCATGGAGATGTGACTAAATCAAGTTTGGATATTAAAATTGATTAGGTAGAGATGCGTCTCCACCCATTCCAGGTGGGTCTTAATTGGTTTTACAGGAAGAGGCACTTTGGAATAAGCTGGAGAACAAGAGAAAGCCACGAGATTCTGAGAGAGAGTCTACTAGCCAGTGACCTTTGGAGATGAAAAAGGAGAACACCTCTGGGGGAGCTTCATGAAACAGGAGGCCTGGAGAAGAAGCTAGCAGACGATGCTGTGCTCAACACGTGCCTTTTCAAATGAAAGAGAAACTCTGACCATGTTCGCCATGGGCCTTTCCACTTGAAAGAGAAACCTTGAACTTCATTGGCCTTCTTGAATCAAGGTGTCTTTCCTTGGATGCCTTAGATTGGACATTTCTATAGACTTGCTTTAATTGGGACACTTTCATGGCCTTAGAACTATAAACTTGTAACTTATTAAATTCCCCTTTTTAAAAAGCCATTCCATTTCTGGTATACTGCATTTTGGCAACGAGCAAACTAGAATAAGTTACCAGGTGATATATTGGGGTTGAGAGTGGGGAACTGATGCTTAATTTGTGCAGAATTTCTATTTAGGTTGATTATTAAAGTTTGGAAGAGATGGTGGTGATGGTAACACAATTATTGTCAGTATAATTAACAGTGCTGAATTAAATAGGTGAATGTGATTAAAAGGGGAAACTAGGTTGAGGTAAAGAAAATAAATTTAATAAAATAAATAACAATTTAAAAAAATTAAAAGATAAAGCATAGGTCTGTATAACATAAAGAATCCTATTGTAGACAAAAGCTTATAGTACAAGAATGTTTTTTCTGTATCATATTAAATGTATGACATTAATTCAAGGTGTTAATAAGAAGGCCCTATATGGGAAAAAGGCCATACATGGACAGCAAGATTTCTGAGCCATATGGTAATTCTATACTTAGTCTACAATTAAGTAGGAAAAAAGACTATATGTTCACACAGTATTTTGTGACTCATTGGAAATTTTGGAAGGATACCTTAATGATATTCAAAGAATTCTGAGTTTTAACGCAAGTTTTAGAAGAAGAATAGCTAGTGGAGACCATGTTTTTTTTTATATTGAAACTATTTATTGTTTATCAAAGCTACAGAAATCTGTAACCCAGGAATAAGATAGTAATATAGGAATCCATATTGATATATAGAAGTGAGGGAGTAAATTGAAAGTTTGATGAGGAGTGGGGTATTTCCATGGTCTTAAAGCACCTTCTCACAAAATAATTATTTATAACAAAGGGGAAAAGAGTAACATTACTGTGGAGAAACCTGGCACACACCACCCTAATCAACTGATCAAAGTTAACATTGAAATGACTTGAAAAGATGCCGTGAGAAAAACACAGCACTGGTCTGTAGCATTCCTGCCAAAGATGCATAGCCCGAATCTAACTGTGAGGAAACGTCAGACACACCCAAACCGAGGGGCATTCTACATAATGAATGGATTGTACTCTTCAAAAGTGTCAACGTCATGAAAGTCAAGGAAAGACTGAATTCCTGATCCTAAAAGGGCCTAAAGAGACACACTACCTGGTGCAGCAAGTGATTCACTAGATTCTTTTGCTATAGGAGTTCATTAAATAATTGATGAAACCTAATTGGAATACGAGGGTTAACTGACAGTATTGTATCAACAGAAACGTCCTAATTTTGATGGCTGTATTGTGGTTATGTAGGATAATGTCCTTTGTGTAGTAAATACACACTAGAATATTTGGAATGTAATATAAGGTCTTTGTTCTCAAATGGCTCAGGAAAAAAATTCTTCATACTGTACTTAAAACTTTTTCTCTGTTTTTTTTTTCAAATTTTAGAATAAAATAATCCCAACTCTGAAAAAAAGAAATTGATGTACATTCAAGAATGCTTTCCAATCCTCATTCCAACGCCAACCCAAAAAAGGAAACTTTGTGTTTTACTTAAGGAAAAATAAACCAAGAACCTACTGAATAAGCTTTGTAAATACTAGCTGCACTAATACATTTGGTATTGATCAATACCTAATGGTTCTTCTTTACGACAAGATGTCAGAGGCAGCTTTGATCTCAATCATTGTTTCTAGTTCTACTGCTGGACTCTTTTGCTCACCATACTTGGACCTTAAAAATATTTCTGACTTGTTTCTCTTATTCAGTCTCTTGCCCTGAGGAATCCTGCATGTACCTATCCATACTCTGGACCCTGGACTTATCTGAATCATTTAATAGTGATGCAGACAAAACTGAGTCTGAGCAGCCCTCAGAGGGAACCACCCAGGCTACAAAAGCACCTGGGATGGGATGTGCTATACCAGCTCTCCCTGCTCCCAGGGATACCAGGGAAGGGAATGTTCCAGAAGGAATCTTCAGTGTGGACTTGAAGCTCCAGGGACCACAGAAAGAACCTTCTTGGATGCAAGTGTCCTGGGAAGAGCTTCCAGCATCTGGGAAAAGGAGCAGCAGCTCACTGAGGTGCCAGGGCATGTTGGCTGAGCAGAACTATTCAAACCTAAGTGTTCCAGAAAAGGCCATCTGAGGAAGCCCTAGGAGATGGTTCCCGGCTACCTTTCTCCAGGGCTTCTAATGACTTACACAGTCATGTTACTTGAATCTGAAATGTCATTGCTTCCTTTTCCTCATTTTTGTTGTCAGGTAAACCAGTCACAAGGGTATTCTGAGTACAGCTTCATTCACCCATGTCCCCAAATCATGCTGGCAGTGAGCCTTGTCTTCAGAAGCCTAAGCCTGACACCTCAACCTGCTCCAGAGTTCCCGCCTCCCAACGTGGTCCACTTTTCCTAAAGCCAAAGGCAGCAAAGGTGAGAGGGGACACATCCCTCTGGGGGTATGGCCTCAGCCCTCAGCCCTTTCCTCCCTTGGCTTTTTTTTGTTGTCTCCAGAGTTCTAAGAATTTCAGCAATAAGGGAGGAATTCACCAACCAGTTTAATGACAATATAACTGTGTGTGGCAGTAGTGGTGGTTTTTTCTTTTAAAATAGAAAATGCTGCAACTGTATGGAAAAGCATTAAATTCTCATCCAGAATTCACTTTCTACATAACAAGGCCATAACAAAAGGTGGGGTGTGGGCAGGATGACCCATGCTCCTGGTTTTAGCACAGAGCCTGGACCAATTCCTCAGCCCTGGGCAAACCAGGATGGCTGAACAACCTACATCTGAGACCCCCAATTATTCTTAGAACCAGATTATATCTTCCTTAATGTGACAAATATTTGTTGATCACAAACTAGGAATCAGGCCCTGTTCCAGGCACTGGGAAGGCAGCAGTGAATAAACTGACATGATGAGCCTTCGTGGAGAAGAGAGGTGTGACTCTCTCTTTGTATACGTTACAAAGAACCTTAAGAGCTCAGAAGCCACAAGTAAAGGTTTAACACTCAACACCCTGTTTCCCTGCTGCAGTGATGTGGGGGTTCCCGCTTGGGGTAACAGCTGAACCCTGAGCAGGGCAGGGAGAGCAAAGTGTCCTGAATACCTGCATCCTCCTCTGCATATGGTGCTAAACTGAAGGACGCAGGAAAAGCCTCAGTCGGTGATCAGCAGCCACCTTCTCTCAGCATTTACCATGGCCTTGGGATAAGTTTTCCTCAGAAGCAATGAGAGGTGGGTTTACCTGCCCCCTGATATGGGTCATTCTTGGAGGTTCCACATCTGATGGGCAAATTGGTATTTAAAGGAACTAGAGAGACACTGAATTCATTCTGCTCCTACAGTGAGGTGACTAGAAGCACCTGATGAGTCTGTTTTGGGTTCATAACAACCTTTCTGTAAATTCAGCATCATATACAATCACTATATACGCTTGCTCATATGTCTGCAGGTGGGTGGGGGCTCAGCCGACGCTTGCTGGCTTGCCCCGATAGCTCCACTTCAAGTCGAAGATCCAGCTGGGCTTGTCTACTCAGGTTTTGACTCAGGTCTGCGTCACGTGTGATCATTCTGGTGCCCAGGTTGGGGCAGCAGTTACCTGGGCAAGCTTTCTTCAGGGAGA
>PVIY010007413.1:0-82061 GCA_004026745.1 Myrmecophaga tridactyla | reverse complement strand
ACCACATTTTGTTTTTCTAGTCACCTGTCGATGGATGCTTGGATTGTTTCCACCTTTTGGCTGTTGTGAGTAGTCCTGCTATGAGCAAGTGCTTGTTTCAGTTCCTGCTGTATAGTCTTTTGGATGTATACCCTTGAGTGGCATGCTGGGTTATGGGGTGATTCTATGTTTAACTTGCTGAAGATCTGCCAAACTGTTTTCCACAGGTCTAATATACTTTTTTTAAAAAAATCATAAAAAATTTTAATCCATACATATATATGGATGAAATATATATATTACTTTTTAAATTAACTTCATCCAGCTATAATTTACGTGTAATAAATACTTTAAGTTCAATGAGTTTGGACAAATATATACACTCATCTAGCATACTTTTTAAGATTGTAGATTTTCCATATGGGAGGCCAGTTCAGGAAAATTTAGGACGTACTTTTAACATTTCTCTTTCCTTTCCTCTATTCCTATTTCCCTTGCTTCTCCAAGTGTCCAGGTTTTTCATGTTGTCCTTGAATTCCCAGTTTTTCCTGACATAAACCATATTGGCCAACTGTTTTCTTTCCTAACTGCCATCTCACCATCAGATCTTACCTATTCCCTGTCCCATTCTTTCATAGCACTTACAAAAGGACAAATCCATGCACAATGAAGGATCCAGTATATCTGAATTTTGGATGAACATTGCAGTGATGTGGGGTTTTTCAAAATGCATACTTCCTGCCTGCAACTAATGAACCATATGTTCTGGAGGGTTAGTTCAGGATGTGTATATTGAAAAGCTCCACCAGATGATTCTGTTTAATAATCAGTGGATTAATATGTTGCCTTGATAATTTACAACCTGATGACAGGTTGTTCAAAGTATAATATTTCATCCCGAAGACCATGACTGACGATGATGTTTCTGGTACTGAGGCAGGTATATGGAGGAGACATTTTATAGCAGGAGGGGGCTCTGAATGCTTTTAATTCACACTGAATAGGGAGCTGCTTGATTATAAGACTGAAGCATCAGGATTCTAGGAGGCTATTGTTGGTTATGGTTGAAAATAAGCAGCCCCCATTAGAAAAGCAGACTCCTGAATCTTGCAGAGACTTGGTATAAAGGCGCAGAATGAGTTGATTGGAAACTGCTGGGATGGAATAAAAATCTTTTACTATAAAATTTACGGATCCAAAAATAACAATTACTTCAGTGTGCTCCAGGAAAAGAGAATAGGCCTGTGTGGAAATCAGCTGATTTGAGAAACAAGAGTTAATATGGTATTCAAGATTTCAAGCACAGTTGACATGGCCTAAGTATGGGAATTGGCTGGAAGACTGTGGGGGCATTGTTAGCCGTCAAAAGACGAGATAGAAACTTAAAAGTTTTTAGTTTAGAAATTTGTGATTTTTTGGCATTACTTGATTCTATACTTATGCTGAGTACATTTAATATATGTACTTTTTCAATTTTAAACATTTGAATCGTAACATCTTCCATTGATTTTCCATACCCTAAAACTGATCCTTCTTGAATTGTCACTTGTGTTCTACCACTTGCTACAAGCATTTACTATGAGGGTTTGTTCACAAGGCGGAAATTTTAAGAATGTGCTACATATGCTGCATCATCTTATGTTTAAGACATCACAACTGAACCCACTCCCAGTGTGTCTCAATTTCCAAATCTATACAATGGAGATGATGGGGCCGGTAACTCATATGGGTAGTTTAAAGATGACTTAGCTAATATTTTGTGAAGCTCATGGGAAATTACTGTTTCTTTATTAAGATATTAGCAATGAAGAAAAAAATATCTCAGCACTGTTTCCTTTAAACACTTGTCAGAAATACTATCAAACATAGTTTATATAATTCAGGAGATAGTTGTTGCTCAGTTGATACCCTGGGCTGAGAAAACAGGTGTATTAAGCTGACAATGCTGCCAAATTCAAACATGGGCTGAGATATGAATAGTGGTGCTAATTGCGCAGAGTAGAACTGGTAGCCAAGTAGTGTAATTGAGAAACCCACTAAACGTAACTTCACACTGGCCATGCTAAAAATAATATCCCAGTGGTGACTGATATGCTGACTTTATTTGCCTGTTTAGCTCCTGTAGGAATATATTATATTATGCTGTGTTCTTTGATTTGACTTGCTATTGAAATCAGAATATAATAGAAAACAATTATTATTCTGTGTTCTCTGATTTGACTTGCTATTGAAATCAGAATGTAATAGAAAAAAAGGGAAAAATATGAAGAATTTCATCATGTAATACACATTCTCAAAATCTAGGTTCTGTTGCTGTGTTTTAGAAGGCTGGAAAGGAGGAGCTACATGGCTAAATAATACAGTAAGTAAACTAGTTCAGTGTCACACACAAACAGATACTAAACAACACTTTTTTTAATTACATATATTAATTTGATAGTTTGTAGCTTGGCAAAATGAGCAGTTGAACTCTTAGAATGTGAAATATATGCGTATGTTTTTGCCTTGACCATTTAGGCAAAGAGTCCATAATTCCACCATAAAAGCAAGCCACAAGCAAATACATGTTTAGGGCTATGTTCAAATGTGATTGTTGCGTGGGCACACTTTAAAGAAAAAAAATGCCCTCTTTCCATTGACTATACTTTAAGATAATGGTACTTGTATTTGAGCAAATGTAACTAAGTATATATTCATTATGCTTATAGCTAGTAAACAATTATAAAACTGAAATATATGTACAAAGTAAATACCAAGAAAATTACTACACCAATGAAATCCAAATTCTACACTGATTTAAGAAGACTTAGTTGCGGATCACGATGTGACTTTCAGTCTTTAGTTCTGCATTTCTACAGTTAGACCATAGAGCAGTCATTCATTAGTTCACCATGATTTCCTTTGGCCTTGTATTAGCACAAATGCATCATTTCTATTTTAATTCTCCCGCTGCTTTCTCCTCATTCGCCCATGTAAATTAAAATATGACCATGTGGTACCACTACAATAGAAAAATGCAAGCACAGGCATCAAAATTAAGTGGAAGTGCTAATTTATAACATGATTATCTACATGATTTATGCTCTCATAAATCTTTTAGATTATCATCACAAAGAAAATACAATTTAAACATTTTTTCTAGGCAAGCCAGCAGGACTCTCTTCCCACCCTCAGTTTGTTCCTGATGGACTTAATTTGTGTTTGTCCTTGATTTCCTGGTTCTAAAAGTTTTGCTTTGCAACTTTACCTCAGTACCCACCTCTGGCCTCTTCAGATTTAGTAGTTCCCTAGAATATATATCTAATATATATCTAAGCATTTTGGACTGATGAACCTTTCCATGGATTTTGTTTTTTCTGACTCCTGTAATCAGAATGGGAACAGAAAATAGGCTGAGCAAGGAATGGCATACAGAAAAAACCCTACAGCCTTCCAGACTCCCCTTCTGTCCACTGCAGTCTGTTGGGAAGCCAAGGAATCAGCTCATATATGGAATATACCCCACATCATTCCCCTGCCTTCTTCCTCTCCCCATCTATCCCACTTTGCATACCACAATTGTCCTAAAATGCATTTGGATAAAGATGTTGTTTTTTCTCATTTGCCCACTGAAAAGTTTATACTGCTTCACCATGCATTCAACCCCCCCTTATGTTTTATCCTCACCTTACCTTTATCTCCCAAGCTCCACCACCCCTTACAGTACACCATGGTCTAGCCAAATTGGATTGCTGTTTGTTCCCTGTGCTTTCTACTTCTGTCCTTGCTCATGCCATTCCGTCTGCCTGGAATGCCTCGTCCTCCCATCTGTGCCTACTGAAATCTGACTCGTGGCTTAATGCCCAACTCAGATGCCTCCTACTCTATGGTGACAGCATTCCCTGATCCTCCCACTGGACAGAGACTCCTTTTGATATCCTGGGGATACTTGCTCTTTCTCTCTCTGACTCCAAGTTCATCCTGCCTCATATGATCACTTTTATGGACATGCCTTAGCTCTCTCCTAGCACAGTGTCAGATTCCTGGAGGCAGAAACCAGGCCCAATTCACTTCTGTTTTCCCCACCGTCTAGCACAGTGCTTTTGGCATAGGAGAAACTAACTACTATTTTTTGCATGCATTGGAAAAAAGAAAACCGAAATCCAGAAAGGGTTTAACACAGCTCTAAGTAATAGATGCTATTTTATCTTCAAAAAAGAGCAAATCAACTAGTAAAGCCTGATAAATTTTTCCAGGTTTCAGCCCAGATAGTTATTGTCATGCATGATCAGTGACAAATTTGACCATTTGTTCAAAGGTAGAAATGATCATTACAAAGAATAGGCAGCCAATTCCTACCCACTAAAATGAAAAGAGACGTTTAATGCACATTTAGGAGATCTAATGGGAAAGCAGAGCATTGGCCCAAAACTGTGGTCCAAGGACATGTTATTAACCCAAGAGAAACTATGTTTACAGAAGACAGCTGACTTTGGGGATCTATTAGCCCCTGTACTTTTTGGCATTTTTTTTTTAACTGTCAACTTATAAAACATGAGTAACAAATTCACATTGACTTCACTGACTTAGTTTTTACTTATTTATTTTCTTTCCGTGTAGCCTATATTAATGGGAAAATGAAAATACATAGAGATGCATTCTTTTACTAAACTCTGACACGAAACTAAGGTCAAACATATCATTCGGAGAAATGTTTTGGGGTTTAAATAAATAAATTTCTCCCACTTGGCCCTATTAGGATAAACACCTTTATGAATGGGCATATTTTTCCCCGATGGAATTTATTTTTCTTTGAGTCTAAATACATTGCTTTCTCCTTATTGCATCACTCCAGGTTGCCAGAGTTATAATGCATTTATCAAAAGGAGGTGCCTGTCTCGCAGAGAGTCTTCGTTCTGTGGAGGATGGCCTGGTAGGAAAGGCTTAATGATGAGAAAGCACCTTCCCGGGAGCCTGCCCCAGGACACGACGGAGCCAAGGTGGACCATGGTGTCTATAGGAGAGTAGGTGGCGGCCTGGCGTCTGGGAACCTGACCCCTGGCAGTCAAAGGCTGTTGCAATCCTGGAGGCATCGGGACCAACACGTTGGTTTTTGTACTTAGGGTCGAGGTGCGGTATCCTGAAGAAGTTGCAAAAATAACTGGAAAATTCTTTGCTCTGAAAGCTAAACTTTAAGCTCAAGGAACAGTAGCAGTGACGTGCAGGATCCTGGGAGGGACAGCCCTGCCTCCAGGGCTGATGGAAGCCTGGTTTACTGTTGTAACGTACCTAAAGGAAAAACACGTTTGCCTATCAGAAAGAGGGAATGTTTTTACCACCCAGGGTTGTCCAAAGAGTCAGTGAGAGACACGCTGCCTGTACCGTTCTGTGCTGGTTTGAAAGGATTTATGTACCCTAGAAAAGCCCTCTTTTAATCCCAATCAGTCTTGCGAGAGCAACGGTTTCTTCTAATCCCTATGCAGTACTATAGGTTGGAAACTTAATTAGGTTATCTCCACAGAGATGTGGCTCAATCAATTGTGGGTATTAAACGTGATTAGAAGGAGGTGTGTCTCCACCCATTCTAGTGAGTCTTGATTAGTTTACTGGGATCCTATTAAAGAGGGGACATATTTGAAGAAAATGCCTTTTAAGAATGATGAGAAAGCCAAAGCAGAGCCGATCAGAACCATGAGGCTGAGAGAACCACAGAGTCCACCATCCAGTGACCTTTGGAGATTCTGAGAGAGCAGAGAAGGATGACAGAATGACATACCACAAGAAGCAGAGTCCACAAGCCAGCAACCATTGGAGCTGAAGAAGGAGAATGCCTCCTGGGGAGCTTCATGAGCAAGAGGCTAGGAGAGAAAGCCAGCAGGTGCTGCCATGTTCGCCATGTGCCCTTCCATCTGAGAGAGAAACTCTGAACATCATCAGCCTTCTTGCACCAAAGTATCTTTTCCAGGATGCCTTGGATTGGACATTTCTATAGATTTGTTTTAATCTGAACAATTTCACAGCCTTAGAACTGTAAGCTAGCAACTTATTAAATTCCCCTTCTTAAAAGCCATTCTGTTTCTGGTATATTGCATTCCGGCAGCTAGCAAACTAGAACACCTTCTAAGCATGTGTGGGAAGAGAATATCTGGCCAAGGGCTCTTTAGCTTGGTGTGCTGGTTATATTGCAAAGCCCACGGTGAGACCACTCCTAATGTGGGGACGGAACCAAGAAGCTGTAGCCAGAGCACTTTAGCTCCTATTGGTAAAACCCTTTCCCCCTGCAGACATCTGGCCATCTTTACCTGATGCCATTCAGAATTTGATTCCTTTGATGTATGCCTCCTTTCTGATTATTACTTGGCTTCCCATATAATTTTGCTTGTGATGGAGAGGTATGCCCACTTTGCTTGCACAGAGAATTCTTGTTTCTGTGACAGTTATATTTCTGGGGGCAAAATAATGCATTCCATAATCTTGTGACTGAGGACAAAGTGAATGGATCTATTTCTGGTGTTGACAAAATCTCCTTTCTGAGGCTGGGAAGCTGAGGGCCAGCCTCTGGACTCGGATCAAGCAAATTCACAAAGGAGCTGCCATCTTGTGAGGCCACTGGGGTCTCTGTCCTGAAGTTTAGCCGGATGGAGCAGGCAGAGCCCACACATTTGGACTTTTGTGTGTTTTTCTCATCATTCAATCTGGCCTCTGTTCAGTTCTCAAAACTGTAGGTTCACCTGGAAGAAGGGGCTCCATTTTGAAATTTGTGGAAAGGCAGCCTGTCCTTGAATTACAACCTTTGTGTTGGTTGCTGTAATGCTAATGAAAAATGTTTTAGGGCAAGCCACTTTATAAACGTTTAAAACATCACTGGCCATATCCTGAGACCCGGGGCAAAGGTATTCAAATGTGTGGATCATTTACCAGTATCAGGAAAATTATAAGCTTCTAAATTAATACCTGTGCAACTATTCTGGTATACTATGCTCACCACTAAATGTATACAAAAACATATACCAAAAATAAATGTGAAGAGATCTTGCATAATTCACTCTGGAGAGCACTAATGTGGGGGGAAGATGGTCAAAGCAGGCCTCTGAGAAAAACTGTACATCTGAGAAAAACCGTGGCACTCTGCCACGGAGAGAGTCCTTTTCTCTACCCCCATCCCGTCACATTGCCCTAAGTTCGGAAGCCTTCTAGTTCTCTATCTCAAATTTCAGTCACATCAGCCTAACATTTTCTAAGATAGCCTGGAAATTCTTCAAGATATTAAATTCTAGCGTTGCTATTTAGGTAGGACCTTATACTTGAGCATTCTTACATAAGCAATTAAATTAATCAAACACCAAAACTTTAAAAAGCTTAATCTGATCAATCAAAACATTTAGTTTGTAATTTTTCAATTTCTGCATTTTTGAGAGGTGTCCTCGGAGCCTACTGCAAAGGTTAGGAAGCCCAGGAAGTTTCTGAAAACGTCGCTATTGTGACCAACAACAGCTGCAGTAATACATTTTGTCCCTTAGCCCATTTTAAAAAGGAGCCCAGTTGACCAAGAATATTGCAGAAACTGGCCATTGAGATAAGCATTTCCAGCTGCCATGACAGGTTTCCAGAAGTTTCACTTCATTATCTTTGATCCTTTTATCTGGTTGTCAGTTTAGGGTATTTGGTGATGAAACTCCTGTACCTTTCTTGTCTGTGTCTGTATTTTTACAGCACTGGCACCAGACTCTGTCTGCCAGAGCAATCCCATGGAGAGGATCAATTAGCCTGGTTGACTCCAGAAGGTCTGTTCAAAAAGGCAGGGCCCTGTATAAATAGGGTTAACTCCTCAGAACTTACTGGAACTTCAGCACTTACTTTGCATCTTACTGGAAGGTGTTTTTCAGAAGCCAAGGGAGTGTTTTTATATATATACACATGATCTTTTAACAGGAAAATACTTCTTATTTGTACTTGGAAAAGATTATTCTGTGGCTCAGTATGATAAGGAAAGTGAAGTCCAGAGAAGAGTATCTTTCTATAGACTTGTTATCTGTTGAAGGAAGCCGTATCCTTTGAGTATTTCCTATTTACTGATACCTGACATATGCTGGTGAACTTTGGCAATTATTTCTGTTACTCTGTTTCTTTCAATATTTAGCACTCCTCTTACACTAACCTTTTGTACCTCCTCAGAAACACCAAGTATCTAGTGGGAACAGACACAGACACATCACAATCTAGAGCTGATTATACATCTTAGCTGAAAAGGATGCATTCTCACTGATGTAACACTTAGGGTGGTGAAATTAGTATGAACTAATGTATGGGTATAGCTGGGAGGGACTCAAGTGTAAATAGGGTTTCATGTTTCCCCATGGAATGTTTGATTATGAATCATATGTGCGTATTCATACATTTAATCTGTGTGTGTTTGCAATGTCCTCATTCATATATTATTTCATTTTGACTTCATGAATTAAGAAGTAGATATTTTTATGAAGAAATTGAGTCTCTAAGAGGGTAAGTGCCTTGCCTAGTAGTAATGGTAAAAATAACACTAATAATACTAATGATAAGTGGATGAAATCTTTCCACTGATTGTTAGACCTATATAACTAGATTTGCTTATTTGGCATATCTAGTTTCATGTCTCTTAAGCAATTAAATTAATCCAAAATGAATTCTTGACTCTATTCCTAACTTGTTTCCTTCACTTTCACCAGTCTATACAAGTAAATAGCATCACTGTTGTCTATGTTTAAAACTGAAGCATTGTTCTTTTTTAAAAAAAAATTATTAGGCAGGTCATATGTTTACAGAAAAATGCAGAAAATACAGAGTTACCAATATCCCCCCTCTCTATTATTAACATCTTGTGTTGGTGTGGTACATTTGTTGCAATGAATGAGAAAATATTATTAATGCTGTACTGTTTGCAATAATCCATGGTTTAAATTAGGGTTCTCTGTTTTGTACAGACCTATGGCTTTTTTTTTTAAAAATTATTCTAGTAACATATATACAACCTAAAATTTCCCCTTTTAACCACATTCACATATATAATTCTGTGCTGTAAATTAGATTCACAATATTGTGCTACCCTTGCCACTGTTCATTTCTGAAACGTTTCCATCATCCCAAACAGAAATTCTATACTTGTTAAGAACTGATTCCTATTCTCTCCCCCGACCTGAGCCCCTGGTAACCTATATTCTAGTTTCTGACTCCATGAATTTGCTCATTCTATGTATTTTGTAATAGTGAGATTGTACAATATTTTTCCTGTTGTGTCTGGTTCATTTCACTCAACAAGATGTCTTCAAGGCCCATCCTTTTTATGGCTGAATAATATTCCATTGTCCCTATTTACCATGTTTTGTTTACCCATTCATTAATTAATGAACACTTGAGTTGCTTACATCTTTTGACAATTATGAATAATGCCGCTATGAACAATCACATGTACATATCTGCTCAAGTTTCTGCCAAGCATCATTCTTGATTCTTATTTCTTTTTTAGCAATCCCCTACATTTAAGCCATAATCAGTATATGTCATCACTTCCAAAACATATCTTCTTTCCACTCCTTTCGATTGCTACAGCCAGCACATAAAACTGGAGTACTACCATCTCTTGCTGGGTTATAATAGTGTCCTTCTACAGGTTTCCTATATTTTACTCATCCTCACCTCCAGCCAGCTCACCACACAGTAGCTAATATGATCCAATATGTACATTGGATAATGTCCTGCTTCTGTTGGAAATCCTTTAATGGCTTCTCTTTGCTTTTTGGGTAAAATCTGTCTTCTTTTAGCTTCACTTACAAGATCTAGTTCTGTCCAGTCTTGTTTTGTGCCCCTGTGCCCCTGGCTCATTATACCCCATTGATCCTAGTCCTATTTCTCACTTAACATGTTACGTTCACTCCCATTTCAGGATCTTTGTGTGATCTGTTCCTTCTTTCTGGAATGTTCTTTACATGGTCACTCAGATATGAGCTTCAATATTACTTGTATACAGAATTCTTCCATGATAATATTATCTAAAGTAGCTCTTTCCCATTATCTCCTATTTCCTATTGTCTACTTCCTCCCTACTATTTATCACAGTCAACACTTTTTGAACTTGTTTGTGCTGTCTGTCTACCTTACTGGATGGGGAGCTCCACGAGGCCAGTGACTGTCTTTCTTGCTTGCCATTGTATCCCTGGCTTAGCACAGTGTCTTGCACATAATAGGCACTTAATAAATAGTTGTGAACAAAAGAGTAAATGAACCACTTAGTTAAAATCTCTCATGTTAGGCATGGAACTTTAAGGAACTTTGCCTAGTGTTACACGGGGAACCCAGCCCTTTCTGTTCCTGGCCTTGGATTCAGTTGGACAATGATGTTAAGGTATTGGAAACTGTTTCCCAGGCATCATGTATTGGGTGACTAGCTCCATTTGAAGCTAAAATTTAATTTAGGAAGTAAAATATTATGACTCTGAGTTGGAATTTAAACAAGGTCTTTTAGCATATTTTTTGAATGTTATAACTCTGACAAATCTACAATCACACATTTCTGATATTTTGATCAATAAGAATAATATAAATTAAGAAGGAACTTTGCTATTAAAAGTCACAATTTTTAAAAGGATCATTCTGTGTGGTCAATTTGTGCAATAATGATTCTTGAAAAATGACTGAGTGGGCCCCGTTTTTTTTTTTGTCTATTTTCCCACCTGGAGCTTCCTCCTTTAGGGCTTTAGAAACACCTGCAAAGATCCTACCTGACAGGAGCATAGGATGTTTGCAAGGCACATCATATAAGAGAAGCAAACACTTCTGGCTAGCCAGGGATAAAAATGGGGATATAGGAGGTGCTGAGGCAATGTTTTCTATGATCCAGACTTATATCGAAATCACCTTCCTGCATGGCACCTTTCACATGGATTTGCTCGGTGTACTAGACACTTTGGCCCCCCTCCCTAATTCCATTTACAGGCTGGTGTGCCTATCTGCCAGCTGCCGTGAGGGTTGGCTGCGAAGCAGCTCAGAGCTGTACGTGTCTTGCAAGCATTTAGCTTAGAAGATCTGCCTCCTTTAGAAATGCTTGGGAGGTATGCTTCCTGCCCACCCCCACCCACCCCAACTAAAGGCAGCCTATAGCCAATGACTTTCTTATTGGTATGAAAGGCTGGGTCCTTTGACACAACACGGGATGATGCTGTGTTTCTATTCATGCTCCGAGGTTCAGTGTGTGATCAGGTTGAAGGTGAACTTCAGCTGAATGCATATCTTCACCAGACCTAGCCTTCCATCACTCCTTTGCAGGTTTTACCTGCATGCATGTCTAAATAAACCGCTTGCTCACTAATCCCTATCTCAAACTCTGCTTCTCAGAAACCTGACCTAAAACACTTAGACTTTGGGAGCAGTTGTAAATGAGGGAATCAAGGCATTCTCTTGGTGGCTCAGAATGCTGGCATCTCTGTTATCCACAGTCCCCAGGAATGGGATATACCCCAAAAGGTCAGCCTCACCTTTCCCAGTGGTTAAGGAGCTCCTTCTATATACTTCACAACCTTCAGTCTCCAGGTCTTAAGTAGAAACAGAGTGGTTTTCTAAATACTAAGCCATCCTCCTATGTCTACCTGCCATTAATCTCAGGTTAAGCACCTCTGACCTTCATCTGTCTCAAAAGAAGTCTATTATGTAAGAAAATAAAATGTTTGGTGCTCATTTGCACACTAATTCTTCAATTCCTCTTGTCTCCTTACCCTGTTCTATGAAACTACACCCATCCTTCCCATCTTTTGATAAACTAGTCTGGGCAAATTTAGTACTAGAAATGCTGATTTAACTCAGAAGAGGCTGAAGAGACAGGTTTGCTCCTTGACCCAGAGAATTCCTAGGAAGTAGAGTGATTAAGTTTAGTCATAGGCTGAGTTGCCCGGGAAGCAGACCCTGAGTGAGAAATTACTATGCACAAGGCTTTTAGGGGGTGCTTTGGGGATCCTCAGCCATGGAAGGGAGGAGGGGGAAGCAGTGGTGGGCAGAGGGGGAAGCAGTGGTGGGCAGAGGGAGAAGGTGAGCTGCAATGCAGTCTCCATGGAAGCCTCAGTCAACCCTTGGGGAGTTCTGAGGCTGGGATGATCCTGCAGAGTCACCCTTATTTAAGCAACTGAGCAAGACAACCACATCACCACATCGATGGCTCATTTGATGCAGGGTGCCCCAAGAAGACGTGCGATCTTGACCATGGAGGCTCTCTTCAAGGAACACAATCTTCAAACGGGGCTGAGAGCTGAGAGCTGCCTGTCTACAGCACTCCCAGCAGCTGGGGAATAGGCCCTTCCTTCCTGAATAGGAAATCTGGCTGGTGCAAATACACATACCACCACTTCTGGGTTTAGCTGCTCCTGGGACGGATGGATACATGGTCTGCTGTTCTAAAATTTACTTAAAGTGGTTTTTTCCTCTCAGGACACACTTGACTCAAAAGCTTGCTTTCGAAATATGTAACTGGGAGACTTCCCACGGAGGGAGGCTCTGTCTGCCTCTAGGATATCGTAGTTGGGTAGAGCTAAGTTTGAGAATAGGCTTCTTTTTATGATGCCTTCTGGCTGCTGATCCAAGAAGGAAACAGAGATTTTGAAGTGCTGGGACCTCTATTAGAGGGTGATGTTTTTGTCATATAAGATTATGAATTCTGTTCCTAGTATCATATGGCTTAAATTTAGCTAGGAGCTGGAATGGCTCTGTGTCTTTGATCACATAGCTATTAAAAGAAAGCCCTGGGCTATAAGAGAATGGCTTATCAGAGTTTCTCTTGGTATTCTGGAAGTCTTGGAAGAAGGAAGACTATTTGAGAATTGAGGAATTTGATAGAAAATCAAGTAGACGTGGGAGAACTAGGCTCAGGAGAGCATCAATCAAATTAAAAATGTCAGTGCATTGCCTTGATCAAATGCGAGACATCCAAATACTTTGTATTTTTATTTCCATTTTTTAAAAAACCTGCATTTTTCCTCATAGACTTTGCATTTTTTCTGATAAAAATATGCCTAGAGGTAGAACCCCTTTCTGTAAAATGGAAATGATAGATCAACCAGCTACAATGTTTTAAAATTATGGGTTGTAAAGCATTTTGCAAATTACTACCCTTGCAGAGCACTTGAATATACAGTATGTGTTTTGAGTAGCCCATCAGATTGCTGCAGGATTTAATCTAATCTCAAGACCTTCTTTACCCCTGTAACTAAATGCCTGTTAGACCTGCACAGATTTGAAAATGAGCTAGGATGTTGCCAAAAACCTGTAAGGGGATTCTGTTTGGTGTAATAAGGTAGCACATTTGGCATTAGAAGTTTCCCAATCTTGTCAATGATCTGCTCAGAAGAAATGAAGCCTCTTCACTTTAATTTAGGCAGTGCCTCTATTGGTCAGCCACCCGGACAGGACTCGTAGCTTATCATGGCTTACTGACCTGCTGCTGAAATAATTGGTAACAAGCCTCAACCACATGAGTGTAGTTCCAAAAGGGACCTGGGAAATTCCACATAGTTTCAGGGTGTCCAGGAGACAGTAGACTCTGCTCGTGGGGGTGATCTTGTCTAAAATCTCTAAACAGGGGTTAATTTCCATCTTCGTTGATTTATCGACTGGAAAATAAGAGTGGAGAAAAGATAGTTTTATCCTTTCACATATCCGTACTGGAGAACCAAGTAAAATACTGAAGACCTAATAAGACTTAGCTTTGCAGCAATATAAATAATTTAATCAGATTAATGACATTGTTCTACCTGAGGGGTTCCATAATTAGTGGATTATTGAAGCCATGTGAAAGTTATCTGCCATTAGCACCTGGAGGAATTCCTGTTGTCTTAGACTGTGGAATCCAGTGATATGAATATTCCTGTCATGCAAACTGTAAAGATAATAAGCCCCTGGCATTTTGTAAGCTATATAAATCCACAGATTTCACATTAAATATTTAAGGCACAGGAGGTGTTATTTGTTAGAGTATAGATAAAGGGAGTTCAATGGCTTCAGCCCTTATTTTCCCTTACAGAAGGTCTCTTTCTTTGTTGAAGGTATTTTCAAGCCCTTTTTATTGTGGGTCTGTTCTTCCTCCCCCTTTTTAGTTTGTATATATTTTTTTGTTCTCTAGAGGTATTCATTGGAATTTGTATGAGAAATATTCAAAATATTTTTATAAAAGGTTTGACCTTACAAAAAAAGAAATTCATGCCAGGGGTGCAAGTGGATATGAGCCCAAGTAACATCTCAATATACATAGTGAATGCTAGAAATCAGTGAAACGACCATCCCTAAAATATTTGATAAGCAAGATTTTTCGGCCATTTGCATTTTGTTCCTTTCACTTAGCTCCTATTTAACTGTGGAAAAAAAGACCCACCTTTAAATGTGAACCTAGTATTTAGTTTTTATAGCTTTGAAAGACTTTTCACATTAATATAACATATAAATCAGAAATTAAAAATACTGTGTGAGACCATTTGTCTAAATTGTTGGGTAGGAATCAGTGTAGTTTATATAGAAAGGCACCATAGCTGCTTTGATTTTGGCAGGACCTGCTGCTGGGATGTGAAGTGTTTCCTCATTGGGTGAAGAGGCTGCCTACTTAAAAGAATGGTTCCGTTCTTTTGTTCATTCATTCACATGTTGGGTTTTGTTAGGAGAGGGATGGCATGTTCAAGTGGGTAAATTGAAAAGAGATGCATGAAGAGACTGTATGGAGACATATGGGCTAGGTTAAGCAACAGTGAAGCACTCCAGGTCTAGCAAAAGTGGAGAGCCTTTATCACACTAGGGGTGAAGGGGGAAGGAAAGGAGATGGTTACTGGTTTTGCACAGCTATAGAAAAGCAGAGTCCAATATAAATCAACATGAATTGTTACCATCGCAAAGGAACTGGTTGTCAACCCAAGGCCTGGCAGGGAGGTTGAGCTAGTGGAATAAATACCTCCAGACCTCTTCTTCCCGCCCTCTGTGCCATTGAATGAATGAACTCAGTTGAAAGCTGGAGGGCAAGAGAGTCTGGGTTGCTATCAATGGAAGTCAGGGTCCCAGACTTCCTGGGCCACAGAGCAGTGTGGGATGGGTAAAGAATGGGTCAGAGTGGCAAATGGAAAATATCTGGCACAATAGTAATAATGTCTGAAAAAATTTGGTGGAGTTCTTCTGATATGAGGTTTTACAGAAACAACTAAAGCATTCATAAAGAGAACAACAGAATTTAAATAATGATCTGTGCTATATAAACTGGCAGTATTGTTAACTGTGAATATAATATATATTTGCATATATCACAAAACACCACTCCTGTTTTTCTAGAGAATTTACAAACTCAGTAGCCAAATAGAGGTAAAGGAATGTCATAATCACATTCAGATTCTTCTTTATTTAGGCTGGCTCTGTGTTACCTTTCTCCATATTGTTACAATTCCATTACAGCCTGTATTGTATGACCTTGTACCAGGGTTTTTATATTGATTGTAAAAAACTCACTGTATTTCTGAAATGGTCCAAAGTTCATAGATCAGATATAGAGTTTTCATAAATATTCTACAGCCCTGGCTATCTTTGTTCCCAATGTGTTACTGCACAGATTAGTGCAATGTTAAAATTTAGTGAAAATTGCTCTTCAACATATTCCTAGTTTTCAATTATTTGATTAGAGTTTCCCTTTCTCTATTCTCCACGGAGGCAGCAGAAGCACTGGCTTTTTCCAAAGAGAGAATTAAAAAAAATTCTCTTAGGTGAAGTACCCCCATAAAAATTTTCCCTACTTTGCTGTAACAATAGCCTCAATACTTCCTTCTGCACATCTCCTTATATTCCCCTCTGTGCTCCCTGTATGCTTCTCCATAATCTTGTCCCAGGTATATTATCTTTGCATCTTTTAGTTTGCCCTTTGTCTATTTTAATGCCCTCTTTCACATGGATTATGCATTGTAACAGATTTCTTTCCTTTTTTTTGAAAAGGAGGAAGAAGATACATTTTTTGCAGAGCAATAAAGAATCACCCTTAACATTTTACATCAACATCCCCAGATTTTATTTTATGGGAGAGGTATGAAGATATAAAGCTGAGGGTAGCATTTGGGCTGTGGTTTCTTCGCCACCTTTGCTATTATTTGCAAATTGTTCCATGCAGTGTGCCAGCATAGGCAACATGGAGAAGTAAAACACCCATGGAAGATTAGTGGACTCTATATAATTCATGGGAACAGCAGGAGACCTTTTGAAACTTCTAAACATAGTGAGATGTTTTAACTGAAGCACTTTAAGATTGCCATATTATGTTAGAGCTTTAGTAGAGATAACCAATGACCTTGATGTACTTAAGATGAATTGTGGTTTGTGTGCTCAAGAGGACAGTGCAATTAAAAATATTTATGTAATTGCTCTTCAGAGAGCCCTGGACATTAGCACAAGGTTATAAATTACCCAAACTTTCAAAAATAAGCAGGGAAAGCAGGATATTCTCAATGGGGTGGTCCTGGAATTTATCTATGTGATGGTTGCATTTTTGTCATATATGAAGGTACCATGAGGACATTTTAGGCAACTGGGAAGTTACTAGTGGATTGAAAAAGCAATTGAGTTTTAATGTGGATCTAATTCTTCCCTTAGTGCAAGTTTAAGGCATATGTCAGGTATTTCTACCTCCTTTTTAGACCACTCTTCAACTAAATAACCAGTCAATGCTGTCTTCAATCTCCCTAAATATGCTTTAGAAACTTTTGCCCTAGAATGAAAAGCTTCACTTAGTAAGTCCTTATCAATTATAGTGGTGCCTTTGGCTCCATCACTGTCTCCATTGGACACCCCTATTTTTAGAGATTTGTAATTCCAGTTTTCTTGAGGGACAAATCTTGGCACTCAAGCTAGTGAGAAAGTGATAGTTATTCACTGTTTTTTCACTTGTTTCTGTTTTTTTTTTTTTAAGTGACTTACTTCCAAACTGAATTATGGGAAAGCAAATAAAAAAGCCTGAAGTTCATGACAGGTGTTTTTCCACTAGATTTAATTATATAACTGAAGGATCAGAATTATATACTGCCGAAAGAATGTACCCAGTCGGTACTGGACATGGGAGTATTTTCTGACCCCTTCTTGTAACTAAATCTCTCTTTCTTTCTTTTTAACAAAACCTGAAGTCGTTAGAATTATGCTCAACTTCAATCCTTCTCCAATTTCCCTGTTATTTATATTTCTAGATTCTTTTGTTACTCTTTATTATCATGTAGATAAAAATAATTTTTCCACTGGAAACATCTCAGATAATTTGTAGCAAATAGCAATTTTGAGTTAAACATTGAATTATATTAACATGAAATAATTTGGAAACTGTACTTAAATGTTTATCTCTTTTTCCTTAAGTGCACTGGGTGGGAGACAGGGCTGGTGGACTCAGCCAGGTTATCTATTGGAGCCAAGGTGGATTTTTACACAAAGGGTGCTTGTCATCCATGGTTATGGAGGTGGGACAGAGAGGAAATACTAGAGGTTGTACTCTAGGAAAGGTGCTGATGTGAAGTGGGGGCAAGGAGAGTGATGGGTCAAGGCAGTTGCTGGAGAAACTGGAGCTGAGGAACAGATGCAAATGTGTGAGGTTAAGGGTAGAGATAGCATGATTAAAAAAAGGAACAGTGAGGGATTGGATAAATGTTGGTTGTCAGGATAAATTTTGGAGATGTGGAGCCAATACCTCGAGCTTCTTTTTATATGTTCCAGTGTGTATTCACACGTGAATGAGTTAGATTCATTTAGGCACACTAGCAAGGGATGGACACTTTTAAATTTATTAAATATACAAAATTTCTGACTTTATTGGTGCCACCCTTTTTTAGATGATGAGTTTATATGTTATATTTTGTCTTGTCAGGATGTGTACATGTGTCTGTTTGAGCTTTATGGACTTTTAGGGGGAAAAAGAACTTATGATATATCATAAGTTTCTGGCTGCAATCTTTCAGGAAGTATCAAAGACTTGTGGAAGCATCAGTGACATCGAAAGAGTGATTTGGGAAGGAACCACAAGTTCAAGAATTAGAACAAAGATGAATTATGAATCAGAAAGGACACTTTGGTTTTGAGAGGGGTAATCTGGTGCAATTCTTCCAATCAGGACAACTGGAATATTGAAAAAAAATCTGTTTGAAGGCAAAGGAGAGCAAAAATTAATGAAGAATAATAAGGCTAAGATTTGGAATGAGATCCAAGGTCTGGGGATGAGTTTTGGCCTGCTTTCCTTCTAGCATCATTTGCCTCTTTTGAAGGTGTGGCAAAGAGGGTGAACAATGCCTTGAAGGGCTGGGAGGAGGAACTGGAGTCCAGGGTCACCAAGGGGTGATTTTAAAATAACTATGTTTGTTATGTTTAAGGAGATAAAATACAAGATTAATAATTGCTGCAGAGCAGGAAACTGTAACAAAAGAATGAATTGGGAATTTAAGAACTGAAAAGTACAGTAACCAAATTTATACATTCAGTGGATGCTGTACTAAACATATTAGACTCAGATGCAAAGAGAATTCACAAACTGGAAAGTAGGTCAGAAGAAAATATCTAGAATTAAATACCAAGTGATAAAAGGATGGAAAATAAAGAAAATGAATAAAAGGCATAGAGGATATGGCGAAAGTCTAATATACTCAAATACTAGAGGCTTGGAAGGAAGCAGAAATTGGAAAAAGCAATACGTGAAGAGGTAACAGTTGAAAATTTCCCAAAGTAGTAAAGGACACTGAGGTGCAGATCCAAGAAGTGCTATTCCAGCAGGATACATAAAAAGAAATTCATCTATGGGCACAAAAAGAAAATCTTAAAAGCGAACAGTAAACAAAATATTATAGTCAAGGGAATAAAGATCATACTGACAGCTGACTCCTCCACAAAATCAGATAGGAAATAAGGAAACAAGCACGAGTTCAGGTTTAAAGTCCAGGGTACTGGAACAAATGGAAACAGACAGAAAACAATTGTGGGGAGACGAAAGAAATCTTGAAGTGACATAACTCAGTGGTACAAGATGGGGAGTTCTGTAAGTGCATGTGACTGCATTTGTGAACTCTTCCTTACATTTTCAGCACTTGGGCATGTGTCACAGATTTCAGGAAATTACATTTTAGCTTGGTTTCCAGAATCTTTTGTTATTCATGTAAAAGAGAAGAAATTACATAGCGTTTGTTCCTGACCCTCTCACAGGTTATATTGGCTTACATGGGTCTCTTAATGTTATTGATAGAGACGATAGCATGAACCAGTCCTTGTCTTGCTTGATGCAAAAGAACTTGGTCAGGCACTATTTGATTTAAAGCTGGTCCAATGTAGTCACTCTCATGCTATTCAGAACTGTAAGAAAGAAAAATACAATTATGAAAAAGTACTTTAGAAAGCAGAAAGGAAACTCATCCCCCAAAGACCTGGGCCAAAAATATGTAATTTGAACAATACATTAAAAATACTTTGAGTGGGCCAGGGTGGCTTAGCAGGCGGAGTTCCTGCCTGTGACGCGGGAGACCTGGGTTCGATTCTCGGAGCCTGCCCATGTAAAAAAAACAAAAACAAAAAAAACTTTGATTTGTTCATCATCACCAAGAAGCATACACTTCAAAGATTGGTCCTGTGTTAAGATTTGATTGTATAAATGGAAATTGTACTAAATCAATGACTTGCAACCATAAAGAAAGTTTTTTGCAGCTGTCAAATGCTAAAAACAATCTTTCAATATTTCCAAGATGTCATTGTAAGAACCAATATATTTCTAAAATATATCTCAAATCATTTCATACTGATTTCAAACGCTTTAACAATTTCCAAATGCATCTATATGCATTTTATTGCCTAAAAAAATCTACATAATTTGGCCCTGTGTACTTGATATCAGGAGGAAGAAAGCAAGCCAATGAAAGGATTATGGCAGATGAAAGGCCATAATTAATGAACATGTTTATTTTGAAATTTTGGCCCGCATGACTGCCAAAAGTTGTATCTGAAATTTGAGGTCCTCTAAAATAAAGATAGACCCTATGAGCATTTTCCAAATAGATCCAGTTCAGACAGGGGCAAATGAGTAATGCCTGAATCAGTTGCAGAAAAAAGATCAGGAATTAGTGTGACTGTATGGCTCTGACTCAGTGATGAGGAAATGTTTGTGATAATGGAGATTCAGGATCCAATGCCTTTCTTTGGGCTTTGCTTCCCAAGACCTAAATGACACGAGAGGAAGGCTTTTCTACTTCTGTGAAAAGTGCTACAGTTTTGCTTGAAAATACTTGGCCAGAAACAAACATGCATATGTATTTGTCTCTTAATTATATCATGGAGTTGGTTAATTGATTAAGAAAAAATGAGAACTTATTCAAACAGATGACCATTTAATATAGCATCACTGTGAGCAATGTTTTCTCTTTATAATCCCTAATGCTCAAAGGATCAATGTTAGAAATCATTCTATTTTGACCATTAAACTAAGTGATAATCCCTATACTCTTTGAATATAAATTATTTGAGATACAGGGTGATGGGAAGTAGAGAGGAAAAGATATTCAAGTACTCTTTGAAGGCCTTGGCTTTTTACCATCTGCTTGTTGATTCATTGGTCCCATTTCTTCCTCATGTATTTATTTGCATAGTAGTACCAGCTGCCCCCTCAAATTTGAATTGCCTAACTTAATCAGACAGGCCCTGACTGCAAACTGAGTTATAAACTGTCAGATGAATACCAAACTGTTTTTAATAAGACACAGAGTTCTGGGTGCTTTGTGCCCATGCTATAACTGTGTGTTGGCAGTTATAATAACCAGCAGTGCTCCTTTCATCTTAAGAGAGAGGCAAAAGGCATTCAAAAGAAGCCTTTGAATTTTATACTCAGAAATTCCACTCATCTGCCTAATGTTCTTTTTTTTTTTAATTAGAAGGATACACGTATGACTTAATTAATCAAGCCTGTCTTAGGGAATTATGCCTTTATTAATGGTTTCTGCACTCAAGCACCTTATTACAGGATTTGTGCTAAGCACCTGACATAAAGCAGACTAATTTTGCTTGCTTTGCTTAATGTATTGAGAAACAGCAAGTTGATCAGATTTCAAAACATTCAAGCTATGAACTAATGTCCTATTTAGAGGGTTTAAAAATTCAGTGCTTTGGCAATGTAGACTTATAGTGCTTTCCTTCCAAGGCACTCCATGACAAGAAAGGGAAAATAGCTTGATAGGGGTGGGGGTAGGTGGGAGATACTTAAAAAGTGAAAAGGAAAGGGGTGGTATACCGTGGCTCAGTGGCAGAATTCTTGCTTGTTGTGCTGGAGACCCAGGTTTGATTCCAGGAGCCTGCCCATGCTGACAGAAAAAAAAAAAAAAAGAAAAGTGAAAAGGGAAGAGTAGAGAGGAAAAGCTCCTGAGGGAAGGGTGGGGTATGCCTTTTGAAAATTGAATTTGTTTCTTTCCATAGTTTTTGGTGACAGCATCTGAGCTGATCTTGCAAAGATCCTCCATTGGACGTATGAATGGTTGAAATGACTGGGTTGTGTCTACCATATCATAAAGACCTTGTCAGAAGTTTGAGTATGCAAATCCAGATTCAGATAGCTGATTTAATTGTATTCTGAGCTCCTTAGATTACTGGTCATCTTGATCATTTTTATTCATGACGGTGATTAAAAAACACATTATCTGGCTTGGTCAATAACATTATTAAAAGACATCATATATTGAGTCAGGCATTCCTCCACAAAGACTGGCCCCCAAATTAATGAATCAACAGTCTCATTCTCATGGCTTCAATAACATAAAACTAACAAGACAAATACATTACAGAACACACTGTGCATGTTTCAGTGAAAGGGAACCTGGTTGGAACAAATGGAAAATGAACTTCATGAATTCAGGGAAACTTTCAAGTGTTACATTTGCACCAAATCATGGATGGAGGATTTCATGGAAGAGTGGTTCCCCACGAGCTGCAAAATACCAAAATTCTGCCAGTCATCACTGCCCTAGGGAAACAGAGAAGGCAGAGGATCTGAATTCAGCAAATCATGGTAGTTAAGAGAAAGGGCTCTTGAATAAAATGGCTGGCCTGGATTGGAATCCTGACTTAGCAGTTTAGCAACTGTGCACAGCTCCTACTGACTCTTAACCTCAACCTAAAGTGAAGGTAATATTATTATCTGCTATCTACTCTAGTGATGATTGAATGAGATAACGCAAGTAAGCAGTCAATACACGTTAACTTTTTTATTACTAATCAATCATCAACCATATACTAGGAGAAATATTTCTTGGTGTGCTTTTATTTGATGCAAATGCACTTATACCATTGGCTATGTTTATTTCCAGGTATTGACTGGTAGAAACTTCAGTTTAGACTTTGTGGCTCACCTCTGACAATTATGTAGGACTTCGATGCATATATTTTCTGTACCAATTACAAAGCTGGCTTCAGCTTCATTCTCGTATCTTGCTTACATTTTCATTCTAATTTTCTTTCTTCTTAATGAAAAATAAAAACAAGCTAAATATATAGTTTCCTTTCTCTGGAATGTCCCCCATCTCTGCTATTGCTGGTTAAGTTTTATTTATTCTTCATATATCATCCCAAGGAATCCTTTTCTGATCGTTTAGACTAGGTCTCCTCCCTTGTTTTACATTCTCCTGGTACTCTACTTTTCCTTCCTATCTCTTGTCACCATTTAAAGTGTATATGCATGTCACAAGGTGATAAAAAGCTTGTAATTTTTTCCAGGTAGCAGTACAATTCCCCTTAGGGAGGGAACTATACTTGTTGGGAAAATACTTCAATTTGATTTTGGGGTTGAAGTTGGTCTGTGCTCTGTGTTCAGAAGAGAGGTGAAATTGTCCCATGAGTTAGAGGGAGAAGAATTTAGAACTCTTGTTAAATTATTAATAACTTCAATTCTGTAACCCTTAAGTTCTCCATAAGGGAATTAAAATAGGAGGAAAATAACAGACAATGGAGGAGGTAGTGATATTGAGAAAGGTTGGAGCTGTGCAAGGGACCCTTTTTAAGGATTCAACAGAAACCTTTGGTAATTACCATCAGTCTTACAAATGCTTGGGTTAGGAGACTTTGTTTTTGTGGAAACTGAATAAAGGGAACCCCTTTTTTGTAGGGATCAAAGTGATACTTAACCAAGACATATATCAGGAAGCCAGTGTCCAAGAAGTAAAGAGATTGTAAGGTCCTTCTTCCCACATGGAATAGGCAGAAATCTTGGGGAAGGCTTCAGTTATGGTCATGGCATTGGGATGCAGAGGGGCACTTCAAGGCAATTCAGCAGATTCTCAAAGGGATGGAAAGTTCCAGCTGCCACATGGATTCTATCTATTCGTGAGATTGTTTAATAGTTGTCTTTTTCCCAGGAAGGCAGAGAGTGTGTCTATTTTGCTCATTTTGATTTCCCAGCAACTAACTTAGTTCCATGTACATGATAAGTTTCAATAAATATTTGTGGAATGGATGCTGTTTTTTTTTTGTTTTTTTTTTGGTGGTTGTGGTGAGGACACAGTTTAGAAGAAGGAAAGCAGGAAGGAAGGAATGAAGGGAGGAAGGGCATAATTAAATTGTCCAAAGTCATATAGCAGGTAAGTGTGGAGGCAGGATTTGAACCTAGGTAGACTACCCCTCCAACCCATTCTCTTATTCATTTTATATTATAAATATAAATATTATAAATATTTAAATAATAAATAAATAAAATAAAAATAATAAATGTTATATTATTTCATTTTACATTACCTATAAACCTATTATTCCTGTGTTTATAGAAAAGGAGTTGGAGAGTCAAAGAATTTCAGAAATAGAGCTACTCAAGGATATACATCTAGAAGTTCAGGGAGGTAAGATATGAATCCCAATTAGTTTGTCTTCAAATTCTATTCTTTTTCCATTCCATTATTTTATTAGGAAAATTTCAGTTGTAAGTGACAGAAACCTAAGTTAAATGAGCTTAAACACATTAGGAAGTTAATTGGGAGGGAATCAGGTGTGGTTGGATCTAAGAGTTCTAATATTTCATCAGGTCTCCCTTTATCTGAGACAGGCTTTCTCCACTTGACTGACAGCTCAAGACTCAAATACTACCATCTTGGCAGCCTCAAGGGGAAAAAATATTTTCCTTAATAATTCTGGCTCAGTGTTCTCTTAGAGTTGTCCAACTGGTTCATCTTGAGTGAGGCTCCACCCTGGTTAGAGGAAAGGGGTGCCTGATTGGCCAGCTTAAGTCCTGTACCCAGTGCTTTGGAATATGACAAATGTTCAATTCCATTTGTTTCTGATGCTATGCAAAAAAATGCTAATGAATGTAGGTTTTTGGACTATACAGTTGCAACTGATTCCCAGCTACTTCATTTTCCACGTGTCTCTTAACTGGATTACTTATCCCTATGAACCTTGATTATTTTCTTCAAAAAATGGGGATGGTGATAACCTCCAGTAAGGTGTTGTTGTAATGAATAAATGAGACAGTGCATACAAACTGCTCAGCATAGTCTCTGGTTTGTAGAATTACCATTGTATTTTTATTACTATTAGAATGATGAGTGGTGAAATTAAGGTATAGTTTCAAATCCATGATGGTTTTGAATGGTTGTGCATATTGTGGGATAAAAATTTTGAGATGACAGTAAATTAGATAAGGAATCTGCTTAATAAACCTTTTTTATTAGCTTCACTTACTCATAATTTGGTAACTTCTTTCTTCCCATGATTAATATAGAATAGGCTTATAACCTTACACCTCTTTGAGACCTTGCTTAATCAACTATTTGGTCCATCATATTTTGAGTCTCTAAGATGATTTTTGTTCTTTCTCTTCATCTATAATAATTTACCTTAAACTATTCACTTTTTTTGTATGCTGTATGGCGGAGTCACATTTCATTCTTTTTCCACATGTATATTTCATTATTGCAGCACCACTTGTTGACTATTCACTTTTTTTACAAACAAAAATGACCATAGCAACCCTTGCTTTTACTCTACTTTTTAAGATGTCACTCCTTATTACCAAAAGACTTCTTGAAAGAGTAATCTACTTTTGCTGTCACACTTTCTCACTTCTTAGTTATTCCTCAACAACTCAGTATAGCTTCTTCAGATGTCACTCCATTTAAACTGCTCTCAGCAGAGTCATTGATACCTGGTCTGGTTGTCAGGGGACAGTTTTTAGAACTTGTTTTACTTGATTTCCAAATCTGTATCTCTGAACAGACAGCCCTCTTCCCTCAACTCCAGTTTGGTATATGTGAGTGCCTAATGCACGTATTATGAGAGAGGCATTGCAGAGAGATGGAATAGACAGCTTGGCATGAAATTTGTGCTCCAGCGTCTTACTTAAGGTGAATTCAAAGGTGGTAGGCAACAACTATTTTGTCTTGCTGAAAATCTTTTCTAGCCTGCCTCAATGCCTTAAATTCCCACCAGTAGTCATTATGTTGAACTCTGCAAGGAAAGATGCCCTCTGAAAGAAATAGATTTATGGCATTATGAGTTATTTTTAAGTATTAAAAGAACTAAGTTGTAGCCCTTAGAAAATGGGATATAGAAAAGATATATTTCAAGTGTTTTCTCTGAGATTAAGCAGTTGGCCAAAGTTTATGGAATGGGTAAGTGGCTAGGCTTAGACTGGATTCATTCATGCATTCCTTCATTTATTTGACAAATACTTACTGAATCGACAAATACTTATTGATTATTATATGACAGGCATGGTCTTAGTTTCATGAAGGAGCAGTGATTAAAACCTATTGTTCTCATGGGGCTTATGTTCTAGCAGGTGAGAATTTTAAAAAGTTTTCACAGACTGATTGTTCATAATACCAGAACCAGTTTAAAACCCGTTCAGTTGATCAACAACCTGCCTCAGTAAACATACTTTTGCAAGGCAACCTTACCAGCTTCTCGCTTCTGTAAATCAGCCAGTTATACACGACTTACCCTATTCAACACACACCCTGAGTGACAATTAAACACCAGTCACACTGGTGTGACCATGTGTTTACAGATGATGTCAACTCCTTTAATCATCTGAAAATTTGCCAGTCCCTGAACTCCACACTTCCCTCAATCCTGTCTAAAATCAGCAGTCTGATTTGCTCAGGGAGATTGTGTTTGGCCAGTGTAGCTCTCTTGCTTTTAGGAAAAGAATAATCACATTGCTGGACGAGAAGGCTCGAAAATAGAAGTTGAACTTAAACCCTGGTTTAGAGCTGAATTAAGAGCTATAATGAAAGATTTTTTCCCCCTAAATATCAGGAAGGCAGATAAGTAAATATTTATTGCAGAATTCAGGAATGTTTTTAGATACTCACTCTCTTAGAATCACAGATTTGTATCAACTAACTTATTTATTGTTAGCTTCCCAATCAGGAGGAAAATGGTTTAAAAGCAGCAAGAAGGAAAAGGCCAGTAGCGAATTTAAATAACTAAACTGTGATAATTAAAACGTTAACCTTGGGAAGGTAATAAAAATAGAAAATGTACCAAATAAGGCCATTTAGAAGCCTTTCCCTGAAGTAATGATTGGGCAAAAATTTTAAATAATTAATAGAATAAAGACATTTTAAAATTGTCTGATTTAAAAATAGATTTCAGGATATTTCAAATGAGATTCTGGAGTAGATGCTACAGCTGAAGTGAAAGGAGCCTTGTCCTCTCTTTTTTGTAAATAGGCTTAGACTGAAATAGGGGACTTATCAGAAAAAAATAAATTGGAATGGGAAATTGCCAATTTAAACATCTCCAACATGTGGTGGGCATTTAAAAGAATTTCAATGAAGTAAACAAGCTAGAAATAAAAATAAACTTCTGGGTCTCCAGATAAAACCACTAACCCCTGAAATAAAAGTAAGAACAAAAAATTATCTATTCTCCAAGAATCAAGAGCCCACGAATAAGGATATATGTAGATACTGCAAGCAGAAGGGGGTTTGGAAGAGTCAGTGCCCCAAATTTATCTCAGAAACAAAAATTCTGTCCAAAGTATGTCCAGTGAGGACCTCTTCAAGGAAAACAATGGTGCCTAACAATTCCCTGTCCGTTTGCTGAATGCGAAAGTGAAAGTAAAAAGGAACAACTCTACAGCTTTCTTGTTGATTTGGGTGTCACTTTAGTTACCACTAATCCAACCACTGAGGGAATACAAATTCCCTCAGAGTACTAAAACAACTACATTGGGAATCTGTAGCAATCCTAAATTCTTCTCGAGGTCCTAACTGGTAATTGTTTCTTTGGGACCATTATCAGAAGAGCCCTCCTTCTTCTCAGTGATCCAGCCTCTGCAGATATAATAAAGATTTACTTTGCAAATGGAACTGCCAGATACAATGTACAACTGAAGGATATATATATATATATATTTTTTGCACCGGGAATCGAACCCGGGTCTCCATCATTGCAGGTGAGAACTCTGCCTGCTGAGCCACCATGGCCCGCCCCTGAAGGATATTTTTAGAAGCTCCACAATCAAATTATACCTGATCTAGATATTAGTGGATTTACATTATATTTAATTCCAGAAATAGCTGGAGATTTAGCTATAGCTCTAGAATCACCATAAGCAAAAGACTCTATGGACACTGGGGAAATAACTGGAGCAGACTCCCTCAGAGTTCAGTTGATTCTTCTAAACCCATTCTTAAAATTCTTCAATATTTCTTTAAAGTTGAAGCCAAGGAAGCATTTAGGCCAACTGAGAGAAGCTTAATAGAAAAAGGACTAATTATTACTGGTGGTGTTCTTACTACCCTTAACTCTGTGGAAAAGTGGAAAGGTCAAATGGAGTATTAAACCTGAAATTATCTAAATTCTCAAATAGCCTTGAATTCCTGTGACTTAAAGTAATATCCTGAACTCTCAGCCCTGTGCTCTCCCCTCACAGGAATTCATAAATTGTTTTTCATTGAACTAGTCACTGGCAGGTTCACATGACTAGGAGCATCTCCATACATACATGATAGCAATCTTTTACCAGCTGATCTAGCTAAGTATTGTAAGAAGACTGACCCAATATACTCAGATTACCATCGACAGGTACAGGCTGCCTTTCCTCATCAACCACCTAGGCAGCCCTCTGTGAATTTTTTGGTATGCTGTATGGTGGGGGTCACATTTCATTCTTTTTTTTACATGGGCAGGCACCAGGAATCAAACCCGGCTCTCCAGCATGGCAGGCAAGAACTCTTCCTGCTGAGCCACTGGGGCCTGCCCCATTTCATTCTTTTTCCATGTGAGTATCCCATTACTGCAGCACCATTTTGTTGAATGTTTTGTTTGTTTTTTCTTTCTTTGGTTTGCGGGAATTGCATGGGCTGGGAATCCAATCTCTGTCTTCTGCATGGCAGGCAAGAATTCTACCACTGAACTACCCTTGCACCTCCTTCTCTCTCTGATTTTGAACTGGATGATTTAGAATACTGGGAAAGACATCAGAGAAATGCTGCTTTTTGTATCTTGCTGGAAGGCTCCTTATCAAGTATTCCTTACTGCCAATATAGCAATTAAATTACTAGGAAAGAATCCTTGGGTATGTTTCCCAACTAAAACTATCACCAGCTCAACAAGAATTGGTAAGTTATACCTGTTAAAGATCTAAAATGGGGTTCATTAGAGAATTTTTGGAAGCAGACAGTCCCAGAAATTGGCAATTAACCCAAGAGTATCTGAACACCATCTTTAACATACTCTTGCTTACCAAATTCTTTGTTGTCTTCCATTTTTCTGGCATAGGCTACATTTCTAACTTTTCTATCCTGTTCTCCCTACTAATGATTATGACTTGCTTAATTCTACCTTTTCAATCATCACTGCATCTCTATCATAAGTACTTTAAAGCCCTTGCTAGTGTTGCTAATTTGAAAAACGGTTGAATATATCACCTCTTGTCAACTCTTAGAAAAGAACAAATTATATTCATCTCTCAGTAATACTACTAAAGTCAATATTTGTTAATATAAGTCCAGTCAACAAATAGCTTTGAGAGGTATTACTATAAGACATGGAGAACAATTTTGCTAAAACTATACTTAGAAAAAAGACCATGACTCAATTTGGTCATATGAATTATTGCAAACCCTCAAACATATTTTTCCTTTGATGGTTGTTCATGGTGTTTCCTTTGTAGTAATACTGAAGATCAAATCCCTAAAAAACTCAAATATCAAAAACCATGAGTTTTTCTTATAAAGAAACATCAATTATTCTGTAAAGTGACTAAGCTTTCAAAATATTCAGGCAAAGAAATAATAGAGGATGATATATAGGCATTAAAGTAACTTTATGAATAATGATACCCTTTGTAGAAAAAGTATAAATAAAGAAAAATTTTCATGTGGGAAGAAGGTAAGGGATATATACATATAAAGAAATATATATATATATATTTTGGGGGGGCAGATATAGCAGTAACTCTCATAACCAAAGTCATGGACTGTCTACCTACAGCTGCACTAAAATTGATCACATCCCCTGGGAAGTTCCTGGATTCATATTATTATGTGGGAATCAGGCTTTTAGATGTCAACCAAAGATGATGGTTTATTGTACTGTTGCACTATGAATATAGCATTCCAAAGCTATAAATCTCTAGTATTCACAGTTGGTGATATCTCCTTACAAACTGCAAAGATAATGCTCTTCCTAAGCGTATGAACAATGACTAGTGGAATAGATTCCTAAAGTATCAATTCTATCAAGAGGAGTTGGAGAATTTGAGGTGGTCATCAAAAAATCTGAAACACTTTGATACAATAGGAATAGAGCCCAAACCCAGGAGGTATATAGTTTAAATTCCTTAGACCAAGTGGATATTGGTAATAGAGTAGCATGCATTATCTTTTGGTTAGCCAAAAAAGAGGAGGGTGGAAATATGTGCTATTGTAAAAATTTCGTGTTGTGCCTGGATTAGCAATAAGGGTCAAATGGAGCTATATTTAACTAAGTTAAAAGTAAAGGCAAGGGCAGGCAATGGTGGTTCAGTGGCAGAGTTCTTTCCTACCACGCCAGAGACTTGGGTTCGTTTCCTGGTGCCTGCCCATGTTAAAAAAAAAAAAAAGGCAAGAAGAGAGTACTTCTGGAATGATAGAATAGGGTCTCTGAAAATCTACTCCTTCATAAAAACAATAACAATGGCAAAAAATGGTCAAAATCACCTTTTTCAGAACTCTTAAAATTAATTAAAGGCTTGAAACAATTCAAAGACCAACAACTGAATATCAGTATGAACAGTGAGTTTTTTGATGTTTAAATTTGCTGTATTTCCACTTCGCTATCTATGAATACTCTGTAGTCTTGAAAACCAAAAGCCTTATAACTATGGTAGTGGTGAAAGCCAGAAACTTAGCATTCACTGGAGGGGGTAGAACAAGATTAGAGCTTCTTCCAAAGCTCCATTCTCAGAAAATTGTCATTACTTGACCTATCTGGAAGTTCCTTGGAAATCCCCACTTGCAAGGTTCATTTTTATTTGAACTAAGATCTCATTCACTCTGAACAGCCTTTCCCTTGGACTGTTTGTCAAAAGTAATCAGCAATTGTTTAACAATGCAGCTGACAGAGGCAGGAATAACAGTGGGGACAAACAAGGGGCTAACAAAAAAAACCTAAAAGGAAAAGCTGTGAAGTGAGATGTATATAAGTGGCTTTGAAAGCCTTTGCCATATTCTCAGGAATCAAGCAGGCCATGCACATGATCAGGGATGTGCACAGGCACAGGAATCTGTCGCCTCTGGCTGACTTTGAGGCTCTGTACAAGTAGAAAGTGAAGGTAAAGTCCAAATTATAAGTGGCCAGAGCATTGAGGGCATATCCCAACATGCCCACAGAGCCCCTCTGCAAAGGCTGGGAAACTTATTCATTCCAGGCATTTAAGGGAATCTCTGCCTAATAATTAGCTGATCATTAAGATAACATGACAAAGAATACACACTTTACAGAATTAATTCAGGAAAGTCACTTCCAAACAAACAGCAGCAGCAACAACAATAAGGAGCAAGAACAACTAGCTGTGAAGGGAAATCTGATTTGAAGATTTGCCATGCTCTATTATTTAAAATGTCCAGTTTTTAACAAAAATTATGAGCAATGCAAAGGAACAGGAAAATATGGCACATATATAGGGAAAAAAATCAGTCAATAAAAACTGTCCCTTGGGAAGCCCAGACATTGGACTTACTACACAAAGATTTTAAATTAGCTACTATATTTATGTTCAAAAAACTAAACTAAACCATACCTAAAGAATAAGAAAGAGAAATCATGAGAATGATGTTTCACCAAATAGAAAATTTTAAAAGGAAAGTAATTATATATATATAAAGAGCCAAGTAGAAACTCTGGAGTTGGAAAATATAATAACTGAAATGAATAATCCACAAGAGAAGTTCAACAGCAGATTTGAGCTGAAGAAAGAGACAGTGAATTTAAAGATGTCAGTTGAAATTATCCAGTTTGCGGAACAAAAAGAGAATGCAGAAAACTCAGAGACTTGTGGGACACCACTAAGCATACCAACATATGTATAATGGGGGCCATGAATAAAGAAGAGAGAGAAAGGGGCAGAAAGAATCTTTGTGGAAATAATGCCCAAACTCCCTGAATGTAATAGAAACATTAATATACATTTCCAAGAAGTGCAATGATCTCCAAATAGAATAAATGAAAAGAAACCCAAACCTTCACACATCACCATCAATTTGTCGAAAGCCAATGACAAAAAGAGAATCAAGCAACTTATCACATAAAAAAGCCTCAATAAGAGTAGCAGCTGATTTCTCATCAAACAAAACCTGCGAAAATTTGTTGAAAGTAGGCTCACTCTACAAGAAACCCTAAAGGGAGTCTTTCAGGCTGAAATGAAAAGACACCAGACAGTAACTCAAAATCACATAAAGAAATAAAAAGATAATTAGTTAAGTAAATGTAAAAGAGAATATAAATATATTTTTCGTTTGCAACTCTTTTCCTATCAGATATAAAAATACAACTGTATAAAGCAATAATTATAAAATTGTGGTGGTGAGCTTAAAATGTATAAAGTTGTAGTTTGACAAAAAAATAGCACAAAGAAGGGTGAGGCAACAGAGCTATCTAGATGCAAAGTTTTTGTATTCTGTGAAATTAAGTTATTAATATTAACTAGATTGTTATAATTAAGATGTTAATTTTAACCCCTAGGGCAACGATTAAGAAAATAACACAAAAATATAGTAATGGTAATTGTAAGGGAATTAAAATGGCACTTAATACGTTGTCTATTTAGTGGAAGGCAGTAATGGAACAGGGGAACAAAAAAGACATAAAATAAATAGCAAAATGGAAGAAATAAACCCTTCCTTGTCAGCAAGTACCTTAATAAAAATGGATTAAATGCTCCAATCAAAGGCAGAAATTGGCAGAATGTATTATAAAAATGTGGTCAATCCCCAATAAACTTAAAAGTATTAAAATCATACAAATATATTCTCTGACCACAATGGAATTAAATTAGAAATTGAAAACAGAAGGAAATTTGGGAAATTCACAAATATGTGGAAACTAAGCAATACACTGCCAAATGACCAATGGACCAAAAAAAAAATCACCAGAGAAATTAGAAAATATTTTGAGATGAATAAAAAGGAACATACAACATACCAAAACTTATGGGATACAATTAAAAAAGTGCTCAGAGGAAAATTTATAGCTATGAAAACAAAAAAAGAAAGACCTTAAATCAATAACCTCAACTTTCATTTGAAGAGCCTAAAAATGAACAAACTAACCCAAAACAAACAGAAGGAAGGACACAGTAAATATTAGAGTGGAAATAAATGAAATGGAGAATAGGAAAATGAGAGAAAATCAACAAAGTCAAAAGCTGATTCTTTGAAAAGATAAACTAAATTGGCTAGACTTAGAAAAAAAGAGTGAAGACTCAAATAGCTTAAATGAAGAATGAAAGAGGGGACATTACTACTTACCTTACAGAAATAAAAAGGACTATAAGAGAATATTAGGCATAATTTTATGTCAAGGCATTAGATAACCTAGATGAAATGGAGGCATTCCCACAAAGATACAAACTATTGAAACTGACTCAAAAAGAAATAAAAAATCGGAATAAACCTATAACAAGTAAAGAGATTGATTTTAGAGAATAGCCACTGCAGTTAGAGGGAATTGCACAATTAAAAGTGGAAGGGTACTTAGTGTATGTAGAATGGGATTGTGATAGGAAACAAGGTCAGAACAGTAATGTGGTGAATTATAGGCGTTGAGTTTTGGTAGCACCTTTACGTTTACATCTCAGTGGATTAACAAAACAAAAGGTCATTTCATACTACATGCCCATCTTGGGTTGGTAGAGGCTCTGCTTCATGTAATCACTTGGAGATTCAAGTTGATGGAAACTGCCATCTTGTGCTTATATTATTTGGAACTCAAGGACTCCTTGATTGTTACATAAGAGCATAAGTAGGTTAGTAGATGGAGTGTTGCATACCAGCTCTTCTATTCCTTAGCCCTACCTAACTCCAAAAGGTCTGGGCAATGTGGAGGAATAGATAGACTTTTTGGTGAATTCCGTTTTGACATATGTTAGGGAGCAAGGTCTTCGAAGGCCATTGGAAGGAGTGAATGGGATAGGCAGCCATTGGAAGAGTTTGACTTACAGGTGTGAACAGGCTCACTCTCTGCCTTCTGTGTTGTTTAGATAATGGCAAAAGGAAACGAAGGGTAGAAGCCAAGAGATAAAGCCAGCGGTGCATGAGATGATATTCGCTGGAATCAGCATAGTAGTGTCCAGACAGAAGTGGTCAGATTCTGCTGTGTTTGAGAGCAAGGCCAATGCAGTCTGCTAATTTATTAAACATGGTATAGAAAAGAGAAGAGTTAAGGATAATTTTGTTGCTTGTTATGGTTTTTGTCTTGAACATATAGAAGGGTAGAGTTGCCATTTACTGAGATGGGAAGATTGTAGGAAGAGCAGACTTAGTTGGGGCGGGGTGGGGAGACAGGAGTTTGGGTTTGGACATGTAAGCACGACACACCTGCTAGTTTCCAAGTGACGATATGGAGTAGACAGATGATATATGAATCTGGAGTTTGGAGGAGCTCTTAGTTCAAGATAAAATGTTGGTGTCACTAACGTAATAGAATTTGAATCTAGGTCCTTTTAGTTCTAAAGCCCATTCTCTCTCTCTCTCTTTTTTTTTTTGCATAGGCAGGCACTGGGAATTGAACGCGGGTCTCTGGGAGCACGGCAGGCGAGAACTCTGCTGCTGAGCTACCGCAGCCCACCCTAAAACTCATTCTCTTAACCACCTTTGTAACTGCTTGGAAAATTAAGGTTGTAAAAGTTTCCTAAATCTTGCGTTTAATAAAAATATCATTCATGTAATTCTGTAGCTTGCCTCAATGCACACTTACTTCATCTAGGATGATATCACAGCATCAGCTAACCAACATTAAGCTCCATTTTGCGCTGTTTTAGTTTGGCAGTGATGCCTCACATATGACAGCCTGCAATATTTTATTTTTCTAATCTGGAGATTAGGAAATTGAGCAAAGTATGTTTGTCCTATTTCTCCTGAAGGCACAAAGTGATTTCTGAGGCATTAAATAGAAATTATTGGTCAATTACTTATAAAATATAAATCTTCTCTATCAGATTATATAATCACATTTTTTTCTTTTGAAATAATCTCTCTGTATAAAGAAACAATTTCTTCTTAATATCTAATATCAGAACTCCTTTTAGATACTAAATCAAATCCTGCATGGCTGGATAGAACTATTTAAATACCTGCTATTTGTTTTCTAATTAAAAACACATAATCTTAATGAGGAAAAGCAAAAAATAATCCTTTGAAGAGAAGTGAATGTTGGACATTGTTCTACCTGTCAGAAGAAAATGATTATGCTCAGTTGGAAGTCATTCAAGAGCTGCCTGTCATTCAGTGACTGTCAAACATTTCAGGGACAGGAGACATAGAACTTAAATTTTCATAGCAGCAGAATTATTATGTCATGACTAACTAAAAATAGGGCTAGAGGAACTCTAGTTTGTTTTATTACGAACCTTTTCCAGGACATATGTTCAGAAGACATTTGAAATTTTAAATCATGACACAAAATTAATGACTCATAAATTTAAAATGTCTGAATTATTAAGAAAATGTGTATTTAATGTATTCTAGGTGTCCATAACATACATTACAGTTTCAAAAAGAAACCATGCATACCCTATCCTAATAGAGAGATTGTATACATCCATTATGTCTGCAATAAAGGAGTTGATGACAAATGAAAGTGAACAGATGAAGAAAACGGAGGTTCTCTTATTTCTTTCAGGCCCATATCCAGGTAGGGATTTGCCATAGTAGCAAAAATTGAATTCAGTGGTACTGAACACTCCCAAATTTAGGATTGGAAAGGAATTTAGAAAGATGTCTGCTTTCAGGAAAATCTCATTCTTGGACCATCCTGAACAATTGAATTATTTATTTTTTTTGGCTGGCATGTTCACCAAATCCTTCTTTTGGGAACATTCATTACCTTTTCCTCATGTCTGGAGAAGGAGAGTGGGCCACTAATCCTTAATTACTTTAATGTTCCTAACCATTTTGAGAATCTGCTGAAATCTGTGGCCACATCCTTAAGTAAGTATACATAAGATATTCATGGTTTATTTTATTTACCATAAAATTTCAGAGGATTCACATCTATGGATAACAAGTTTCAACCTCACTTAAAGACCTTATTTGTTCACTTCAGCTAGATGGATAATATGGCTGTCTGTAGACATGTAACAATGGAGTCGATGAGTAGCAAACATCTTCCCCAAAATAACGATAGCATTTTGTAATCTGATGTCTCTATATGGTGTGATGAAATGTAGACTTAAGAATGTTTTTTTTTAATCAATGGAAAAATACTGAAGATTTTAATGTGTTTTTAAAGTCTGGGTATGTCAGGTGCATGGGAAACATATGGATGACATATATAAAAGAGTGTTTTATAATTTAACAGGTGGATGTTGCAGAGAGAGGGGTATTTTGTATTCCCTCAAGCTTCTATAAGATGACACATTTACAAATACTTTAATTTTTTTACTACAATGAAAAAGGTTTCATATTCCTTTCCTCTTGAGAGTTAACTCTTAAAAAGAAAATCTGAATGAAGAGTGAAGGGAATTTAGAAATTCATAAACAAATATTGATTGAGCATCTATATTGTACCAAGCTTTATTCTAAAACCTGGATATGGAAGTAAACAAAAAAAACACGGTCTTTGTCATTTTAAAGCTTACAGGTTAGAGGGAGAAATGGATAATAAAATAAATGAATAGGTCAAAAAATAAAAATAAGTTAATTACCAACGATGCTAAGAACAAAGAGGAAAACATAGGATTAATAAGATAGAGATGGACCTACTTCAGAGAGGAAAGTTTGCACTGATATCTCTGAAGAAGTTTTAAAACTTTAGCTTGTGTAGGGTGGAAAGTGGCCTGGAGAAGAGCAAGAGTGGAAGGAGGGATCTCAGTGAAAAGGCTTAAAGCTTTAAAAAAATCTCAGTTTAAAGGTTAAAGCAAGAAAAATAATGGAGATTTGAACTTGTACTGAAGCAATAGAGATTGATTCGTAGCTTCAAGATGTATAGATAGTGTGAAGGTGGCAATGACAAGGTCTAGAATTTGTTCATGGCATGAGTGGCTGAAGAGAATGAAGGAAAATACTTTTTGAGAGTCAAGAAACTGGGAGTCATAGTATTTTCTGGTTCATTCACATGGATGTTGAAACATCTGAGAGTGATAATATGTGCAGTGGTTGAGAGCTAGGAGAGTGATGAGATTTTGGATGGTGACAGAATCAAAGTGGGGTGGCAGGTCGTATGGCCAGATGCTACAGTATTCAAGGAGCTGTTTTTGCCATTGTGGTTTAATTGAGAAAAAAGCAGAATGTGTTTGGAAATGGCAATGGGGAGCAGAAAGAAGATCTACTAAAATTTTGTGACCAAGGTATATATAGATTATGAAAAAATTCTACTCGTGAGCAGTGTTTTTAGGGAATAGTAAAGTTTCAGCAAAGACACCATGACAGCAATAATGACAGCAACTAACATTTATTGAGTATCTAAGATGTGTCAAGCATCGTTCTAAATGTGTCATAAGGAGATTAAAGGGATGTTCAGTGACGGCTCAGAATAAAGAGAATTTGTAGATCTCATATAAAGAGGTTCAAATGGCCAGTAAAAGGGTTTGAGAAGTAGGAATGGATCATATTGAGAGTCTATGCCTATAGATGGGGATAAAATCCCTCATGACCAGTACTGATGTAAACAAAGATGTGAGTAACGATGGGACTTTAGGACCAATAAATCTTATAATCTTGCCACTCGAAGTGTTGTTTTATGGAACTGCAGCATCATATCACCTGGGAGATGATTAGAAAAGCAGAATCTCATGTCTCACCTCAAACCTACTGAATCAGATGTTGCATTTTACACATCCTCAAGTGATGGATATGCACATTCAAGTTTGAGAAATACTGCCTTAAAGTACTATGGGTAACTTTAAATTAAGAAGAATAACTATCACAATTAGGAAGACAGAGGATAAAAATTTAGGGAGCATATAAATGATACATGTCTACTACTAAGAAACTTATCAGTAATAATCATTGTCTATATGATGTCAGCTTGGGCTGGGCATGAAACAAAGGCATAATAAAGGCACACTGCAGTGAATTGATTGATCATAGCCTGCCACTCTACTGGAACTGATGACTGACAGGTAATTAGGATTGTATAGACATCCTCTCCCCAGTCACATTATCACTTTGTGGTTTGAATGATTATGTTGGGCTTGAGAGGAAACTTCCCAAGATAAGAAAATTGGCCCTATGAAACTATGACAATAATTAAAAGCTTGAAAATAAACAAAATAAATGCCATTTCTAATACTGTTTCTTCTCATTGTTACTATTTTCTGAGTACTATTCTTCTCTACTTAACTCCTCATTTTAAAAAGAATCTCTCCAAGTACTAATAACAGAGTGATGCACTGTCTGTGATTAGCTTTTGTTTTTAGGGTATCTAATATAGCATTCTAGTTTGCTAGCTGTTGGAATGCAATATAATAATTCTAGTTCTAGTTTGCTACCTGTTGGAATGCTGTTGGAAAGCATTCCATTCCAGAAATGGAATGGCTTTTTTAAAAGGGGAATTTAATAAGTTTCTAGTTTACAAGTTTAAGGCCAAGAAAATGTCCCAATTAAAGCAAGTCTATAACAATGTCCAAATTAAGGCACCAACAAGAGGTTACCTTCACTCAAGAAAGGCTGATGAAGTTCAGGGTTTCTTTCTCAACTGGAAAGGCACAGAGGGAACATGGCAATGTCTGCTAGCTTTCTTTCCAGGCTTCTTGTTTCATGAAGCTCCCCTGGGGGTGTTTTTCTTCTTCATCTCCAAAGGTCTCTGGTTGTATAGACTCTGGCTCCTGTCATTCTCATGACTCTGCTCTGTTGTTGCTCCCCCATCATTCTGAAGCTTTCTCTAAAATGCTTCCTCTTTTAAAGGATTCCAGTAAACTAATCAAGACCCTCCTGGAATGGGTGGAATCACATCTCCCTCTAATGAAAGTTTAATACCCACTATTGGGTGAGTCACCTCTCCGTGGAGATAACCCAGTCAAGTTTCCAACCTACATTATTGAGTAGAGAATAAAAGAAATGGTTGCCCCCACGAGATTGAATAGGATTAAAACATTACTTTACTAGGGTACATACTGTTAGGTCGGGGGAACGGAGAAAGGCACTGCAACTGGAGCTGTGGAGGCTGTGTCGCCCCTCCCAACATGGCTTCTGGAACCGCCCATTCTGACCGCCTGACTTCCGGAGAACCGCCCCTTCGGACCGCCTGACTTCCGGAGAACCGCCCCTTCGGACCGCCTGACTTCCTGAGAACCGCCCCTTCCAGCCGGCACCTGACCCCGTTGCTTAAAAACCACCCACGCCATCACCCAGGCGCTGACTTACCTCCCTCCATCTTGGGTTCGGAGAGCTCAGCCCTGGAGTGCAGAAATAAGCCCGCCCTCTTTTAATTTCCCGGTCTACCGTCCTTCTTTCTCACCCTTTCGCCTCCTAAACCTTTCACATACATCCTTTCAAATAGGCACATATTGTATCTAGGGCATCATGGGATCTTTATGAATATTTGCTTAGAAGAATAGAAAAGAAGAAATGTTGGAAAGTTTTTCTACCTATGCCAAAAGCATATCTCAAACAATTCATATAAATCTGATAGCCTAGGTAATAAAAATTAAATAAACCTGGTTTCATTGCAAGGAGTAAGATAATAAAATATTATAGTGCAATTTTTAAATGTAAGTTGGTAAAACCCACCATTGAACTAGATAATAGCTTTAAACATTAGGTTACTGCCAAATTGATTTTTAATTACCCAGACAATTACTGAAAATAGCATAATCTTAGATTATTTTGGATCATCAATGAACTCTCAGGTTTTCCAGGGGGAAGACTGAATTTGAAATTTGAATGTGGCACATTTAATCAAAAGATAATCCATTTATATGTAGAATTGTGTGAGAATGTAGTAAAATGGAACTCTGTTAGTTACTCCTGGACACTAGAATTTAAATGATTTAAAAATAGATACATGTGACTCAATGATAGAAGTGTACTGCATTTCAAGAAAGCACCATTTGTCAAGTTAAGAACCATGGTGAATATGAGACAGTAAAAGACAGTTTAGTCCAAGAAACAGAAGTGTTAAAATAAATGAAATAGGGTGTGGTAGACTGATTGTGGCAATAACTCCAATTAATATCCTTTCTATATCATGTGCTGTGTGTTTGTTGTCCCCTCCTATTCTGAATCTAGGCTTAGCCAAATGGTGTGCTTTGGTCAATGGGACGCTATACACATGACACACAGAAATTTGCATGATTGGGCATTCTCCTTCCCTTCTGTCTTCACCATGAGGACATGCCCATGCTAGCCCAGTAGATGATGACACCCATGAAATAGAGAGAGAGGTAAATCAGCCGACTTTCCCCAGCTGAGACCCTGATATGTGAGAGAGCCCAGCCAAGATCAGCAGAATTGCCTAGCCTGCCCAAAACTGACCATCAAACATGAATGAACCCTATCTAGAACAGCTTAGGTGAACAGGACACCAGTCAATTCCAAGAGTCACAAGCAAAAATAATATTTACTTTTGTATGCTCCTGAGGTTTTGTGGTTGTGTGTTAGCCAGTATTATTGTGGCAATAGAGAACTAATACACAAAGAAAGGATAAGTGTGCTTCAGTTTATTTGCAAGATAATAGATTTTTGCTTTTGCTTTAGTTTCTATTCATAAATCATGTATATATATAAATGTAAGCATATGGAGTCAAGCTGAGTAAAATTCCATTAGAGTATTTTCGAATGTATGAAAAATAAAGAACAATAGGGAACGTGATAAAAGTATGAAAGTGGTTTCAATGTATACATAAAAGAGATGTATATTTTCAATAACATTTTAAGTTGCAGCATTTGTTTACCTATATTCATGTTGATATATATTTCCCATATGGGGAAATCTCACAGTAGTGTTATTCTTAACATATGTCAATTCATATATGCTAAAAAAATAAGTTCATTTTATAATGAGTCCAAGGAGTTCACTTGGTAATTAATGTTATTGTAATTAATGTTATTGATGCTATAAAATTTTACCTTAATGCTAATACAATGAGAATAACAATAGCTAAAAACATATATAGCAAACTTATAGCTAATACTTATACAGCATTTACTAGGTCCTTATGCATATTAAGTCATATTTTAGTGATGAGGATACTGAGGCACAAGAGAGATTAGGTGACTTGCTCAAAGTCATGTAAAATATTAATTGGTGGAGCTGGGATTCAAATCCAAGTGCTCTGGCGTCAGATACTACACCCTTATCATACTGCCTTTCAAATTTGCATCAGTAAGGGATATATTCTCATTTACTAAAAGGGACCTTCACCTGACAAGAGAGCGCAAATGAAGAAGAGAGTTGTATATTTACTCCAAAGAAGACAGGGTGTTTTTTTTTTATTTCCCTTTAAGTCATTTAAGTTAGAAAATGAGAGAATTTTAAATGCATTTTATAAAAGTGGGCACTAATCAGGTTTTGCTGGGGCAAAAATTCTTTCTTCTGTTTCTCTCATTTCTGAGCTCAGAGTACATTGTAATGTGTGGCATAGCAAAATGGGGGAAATAATAGGTAGAAATACAAGAGGAAATTATCAAAAGGCAGAAAGTTATTAGGATTAATTTAAACCCATGATGAGACTGTATTAAGAACCTTATTCCCTGACTTAGGGTTTCCCCATATTTATTACACATATGATTTACCCTGCAGAAGTCTGAATCTCACCCTCAGAAAAAGAGTCTAGTACAATATGACTAGATTAGTGAAGAAATCTGGGTTGCCAAACACTCCAAATAATTCTCATCTATATAGTCTCTAGAGCAGCATTGTCCGATAGGACTTTCTGTTATAATGGAAATATTTTATATCTGTGCTGTCCAGTAGAGTAGCTGCTGGCCACATGTCCAATTGAGGAACTGAAGTTTTAACTTCATTTAATTTTAAGTAATTTGAATATAAATTATATAGCCACATGTGGTTAGTGACTTTTGTATTGGACAGCTCTAGAGCAGGGATCAGCAAACTATGTCTCAAGGACCTAATCCAGCCATACCTATTTGTTTACATATCGTCTATTGCTATGTTTATTCCATGTAGCATGAGTAGTTGCAATAGATACCATATAGCTTACAAAGGCAGAAAATTTACTATTAGGCACTTTACAGAACATGTTTGCTAATATCTGGTCTAGAGCATTCTCTGGGAAACAAAACCCTATAATTCAGGTTTTCTTTTGAAGGCAAAGGGAGAATCAAAGAGATGTCTGGGGGGGAATGTGAACAGATTGATAAACAATATCTAATTTGCATGGCTATTGTCTTAGTTTGTCAGGGCTGCCATAGCAAATACCCTACTGCTTGGCTTAAACAGGAGAAATTTGTTGTCTCAGTTTTAGAGGCTAGCCATCCAAAACTAAGGTGCTGGCAATGTCATGCTTTCTCTGAAGTCTGTAGTGTTCCAGTGGTGGCTCGGTGGAAATCTATAGCTCAATTTCTGCATCTGCCGCATGGCCATCTGTCTCCTTCTGTCTTCTACGACTCCTACTTCTGTGTCCAACTTTCCTTTGCTTTTAAGGACTCTAGTCATGTTGGATTAAGGCCCACCCTGGTTTCAGTTAGGCTTTACCTTAACTAATAGGATCATTGGAGATCCGATTTACAAAGGAGTTCACAGCTACAGGAGTGGAGTTAGGACATGAGCCTGTCTCTGAGAAGAACATGATCCAATGCATAACAGCTGTCATGCACATTTCTTGTCACGTTATATTAGAATCACAATAACCAAGGCCCCAAATAACCAGTATTTATTTCAAATATTATTTTTTCATATCGTGATATCCTTACACGGTAAAAAAAAATCAGTTTTAAGGAACTTATCTCCTAATTCTGTCATCTCTACAATTTCTGAGTCTATTTCTATTAATTGATCTTTCTCAACAAACATGGGTTTTATTTTCCTGCTTTTTTTGCAAACTTAGTACTTTTTATTGGGTGCTGGTAATTGTGAATTTTACCTTGTGGAGTTTCAGATTTGTGTGTGTGTGTTCCTTTAATGTGACAAAATGTTCCTTACACTGTGACAAAATATGTCCATGACAGCTGTTATGCATTGGATTATGTCTTCCTCAATTTTATCCTCATAAGGTGGAATAGTAAAGAATTTAACCTTGTTCAAAAAAGAGGTCTGGCCTTTCCCCTTGGCTTCTGGGATGTACTCTCTGGCCCTAGGAATGCCATACCTGATAGAAGTGTCTTTGTTTACCTGGGAGCTCTGAGTCAGCCAGATAGTAACAATGTGATTTTTAAATTATTATTATTATTATTATTTTACTTTGTCTTTGTCTATTTTTTGTTGTTGTTGTAACAATGGGATTTTAGGGTGGGGGCTTTGAGCCACATCAACAGTCTAATGTGAGGTGGGGACTTGGGGCCACATGGCCTTAGCACAGCCTTCCAAAGGTCTGGAAACTGAGATCAGCCACAGGGCAGTCAACTGTGTCTATGTGATGGAACCCCAATAAAGTCTCTGGACACCAAGGTTTGGATGAGTTTCCCTGGTTGGCAATTCTGTGCATTGTCACATATCAATTCTGGGAAACTAGTGCTGCACATGACTCCATGGGGAGAGAACAATGGAAGCTCTGCCATTGTAGCAGTCCTGGTCTCCATACTATGTGCTTCTTTGTTTGGCTGATTTTAATCTGTACCCTTTCCCTGTGATAAACTTTAACTGTTAGAACAGCAGCTTTCAGTGAATTCGGTGAGTCCTGTTGGTGAAATACCAAAATTGAGGTGGCTTGAGGAACCCCCTGAACTTGTAATTGATATCAAAAGTGACAGAGATCCTGTGGACTGATCCCTCTGACTTCACAACTGAATAACTTTCCACAGAGACTTACTTTTAAACACTGTTATGACAGCTTCAGAATAGCCTTTATTTTAGCAACAGTTTAGCTCCACTAGTGATTTAGGGCCCATCTGAGGAATCTACCTTAGGGTCTACATATTACAAGGCCTGGGGGTAAAAATAGAGCTTATTTGATTTGTTTCCCTTTACTTAGGAATCATTGTCCTATTATTTCATATATATAATTTTTTTTTTTGGCATGGGCAGTCTCCGGGAATTGAAACTGGGTCTCCGGCATGGCAGGCGAGAATTCTGCATTGAGCCACTGTTGTACCTCCCTATTTCATATATTTTTGATGTCTTCCTAGCTGTTTATGTAGAATGCAATTGCTGTAACAGTTAATTCGTCGTGGGCAGAAATAAAAGTAAGATAAATAATATTTAAATGATTTATAATGCTTTCAATAACAAAATAAAATTATTGAAGAAGAGGAAGATGTCTCTTTTGAATATTTAATTATGTTGGTTAAAATGTCAGTGTACATCAAAAAGTTTATGAATCTTCTTAACCAAGCCAATAAGAAAAAATTTAAATATATAATTAATTCCTCAATTTCCTTTTCATATTTATTCATGATCTGAAGGAGAAATGCATCCTCTATTAATTCTTAAACTACTTCCTAGCTTGAGTGAATTAGTCCAAAGAAAGAAAATATTCATTATTTGGCTGCAGAAGGAACTATTGTTATAGAATTGGATTGGTGAATTATAACAGTTTAGAAGTCTCTGGTGAATGTAGATGTCTTAGTCACTTTTAGTGAATCTCTTAAAAATCCTATCAGCTAATAAATAAATAACAGGGGGGATAAGGGGTAAAATATATTTGGTAGATGGAAATACTAGTGGTCATTGAGAGGGAAGGGTAAGGGGTATGGGATGTATGAGTTTTTTCCTTTTTATTTCTTTTTCTGGAGTGATGCAAATATTCTAAAAAATAATCATGATGATGAATACACATGTATGTGATGATATGGTGAGCTATTGATTGTACACCATGTATGGCCTGTATGTGTGTGTAGATTTGTCAATAACAATATTTAAAAAATCTTACCAGCAACTCTATATTTCTTGAGTGACTCACTTTTAATTGTGAAATTGGTCCTTGTTGTTCTAATGGATGCATGATAACTAGAGGTTTATGTCTTAGCTACTTGGACTTAGTAGTTAAAGTTTGACCCTGGAAGCAACTATGAGAACTTTGGCAAGACAATAATGTGTGACATATGCTTGTCTTGCCTATTTGTCAAAAATAATAACTTCTCCTGTACTATTTTATATCATTAGCAGTTATAAGTGTGATTCCATAATTATATTTTGACCTTTAATTTACTTAAGAACCTTTTTAAAAAAAGGTTAAATATATTAATGAAGTTTTTTAAGGCATTATTAACATTTCTCTAGACTACAAAATATTTAGTCATTATTTTTCTACCATCCTGATTTCTTTCCACCTTCGCTTTTTTGAAGGAGAAAATGTGATGAGATATATCACACAAAAAATGTCAATTAATGGGGCTTGCCAGTTTCAGACCTCCCCCTAAGCCAGTTGAAAATGATGAAACCTCTTGTGAAAGGGTTACTGCAGCTGGAATGCATCAGTGAATTGAAAACCGATGGTTGCATTGAGATGCTAGAGTCTGAGATTGAAAACCAGTGTGAGGTCATAGTAGATTGGGAGGAAGGAAAAAATTAGATACAGCCCAGGCAGAAGTCAGATCAAGGAGAAGAGTTTGTTAAGAACCAAGGTGAATGATTGAATTAAAAATTCATTTAAAAACTCAGATGACCTGATATGACTATTGACTCTTTCAGGACAATGTGTTTTTAGTGGTAGAGCAATTTGTTGGAAATCACTCATAAAACCTATGTTATGATAGTAGTATATACTGTCATTTTATAATTTTATGACTATCTATTTAGTCTATCTAATCTATCAAATGTATAGTGTAAGAGCAGCAGGGTTTAGGGGGAAATTTCTTATTCCCTGGAGACCTCCTTTCCAACCACAACACTTTTTATCTCTCAGAAGTGCTATGGAGGTACTATTTAAGTATATTCTGATGTGTGAAAACTCTAAAGGATAAATTTATTTTTGTAACAAACCACACCACATATATGAATATACTAAGTTGAACCATATGAAATTGCTGATATTCAAGCAGTTTTGACCTACAGAAATGGTAATTTCTTATGGTTCAATGTAGTATATTCTAATATTAATATTAGAGATAGTGTGTGAGATTGCTTATACACAGGGCATTTATTAAAATGGTAAGCCTACACTGAGGCGGGGTGGCTATAGGACTAATAGCTAAGGTTTTTGATCTTGCTTTATACTTTGGACCAAACTGAAGACCTTAAAAATCTCAAACAAGTGACCTCTTCACAAAATACAGCAGTTTCACAATCCACTTGGAGCTCTGTGTGACTCTTTTCTACTTGCTGTCTAAAGAACTACTTAAGAGTCCATTTAAGAATATCTTTCTTGTTCAAGACAAGAGTCAGAGAAAAAAGGTCAAAGATACTCCTCCCTTACCATTGATCTCAGTTTCATGGTTCTTTGGAGAAATAGATCTGTGGGTGAAAATAATATTTAAAATTTTCCAGTTATAATTGCGAATTTTTCTATTTCTTTTTTTTTCTGTCAATGCTTCATGTATTTTGAAATTGTTATTAGGTGCATACATGTTTAGTATTTCTATATCTTCCTGTTTACCTTTTATTATTCTTCTTTTCTTTATCTTGGGTAAGACTTTTTATCTTAAAATCTACTTTGTCTAATATTAATATAGCCACACCAGCTATATTAGTAGTGTTTGTATGGTAAGTATTTCTTTCCTTTTTATTTTCATCCTTTCTCTTTCAGTCTATCTTTGTCCTTAAAGATGAAGTGAACAGCACGTAATGTTTTGTCTACTTAAAAATTCCCTATATTTTAATTGGGATGTTTAGTACATTTACATTTAAGGTAGTTGATAATTTGGGAGGTGTGCCAATTTGAAAGGATTATGTGCCCTAGTAAAGCCATGTTTTAATCCTGATCCATCTTGTGGAGGCAGCCATTTCTTTTCATCCCTATTCAGTACTTTAGGTTGGAAACTTGATTAGATTATCTCTACAGAGATGTGACACACCCAATTGTGGGTATTAAACATTGATTAGAGGGAGATGTGACTCTACCTATTACTTCAGTGGATCCTTTAAAAGAAGAAACATCTTGGAAAAAGCTTGAGAGTCATGCGAGCCACAAGAGCCCACACATCCAGAGGCGTTTGGAGATGAAGAAGGAAAATGCACCCCGGGGGGAGCTTCATTAAACAAGAAGTCTGGAGAGAAAGCTAACAGACTCGCCATGTTTACCATGTGCTTTTCCAGTTGAGAGAGAAACTGAACATCATTAGTCTTCTTGAACCAAGTTATCTTTCCCTGGATACCTTTATTGGACATTTCTATAATCTGCTTTAATTTGGACATTTTCACAGTCTTAGATCTGTAAACATGCAACTTATTAAATTCTACTTTTAAAAAGCCATTCCATTTTTGGTATACCGCATTCCGGCAGCTTGCAAACTATCTTTTTTTTTTTTTTTTTTTTTACATCTACTAGCTTGCTACTTGGTTTTTACTTGAACCATCAGTTCTTTTTATCCTTTGGTCCAACTTCCCTGTCTCCTTTTGGACCAATCAATTATTTTCATTATAACATTTCATCCCATGTATTGGGTTTTTTTGTATGCTGTATGGCAGGGTCACATTTCATTATTTTTCCATGTGAGTATCCCTTTATTGCAGCACCATTTGTTGAATTGTTTGCTTGTTTTTTTTGTTGTTTGTTCTGCTTGTTTGTTTTTTGGGAAGTGCATGGCGTAGCAATCGAACCCATGTGTCCCATATGATAGGCGAGAATTCTACCACTGAACTACCCTTGCACTCCTTGCCCCCATCTATTGGCTTATTTTTTTTTTTACATGGGCAGGTACCAGGAATTGAACCCAGGTCTACAACATGGCAGGTGAGAACTCTGCCACTGAGCCACCATCACACCACCACTCATCTATAGGCTTTTTTTTTGGGGGGGCGGGGGCGGTGCATGGTTTGGAAATTGAACCTGGATCTCCCACATGGAAGGTGAGCATTCTACCATTGAATCACCTGTGTTGCCTCTATTGGTTTTTTACCTACAATTTTTTTGATTATTTTAATTTAGAGATTACTCCAAAGATTAAAATATGTATCTTTAATTTATTATAGTCTACCTTGAATTTTTACTTTACCATTTCACAAAAAAGTAAGATTACCACAGTATAATTCCATTCATCTCTCCCTTGTGCTATTGTCATATATTTCACTTCTATATGTTATAAACCCTTCAATATATTATTATTGCTGTAAACAACCAATAGTCTTTAAACAACTTTTTTTTTTTCCAAAGGGCAGGCACTGGGAATCGAACCTAGGTCTCTGGCATGGCAGGTGAGAACTCTGCCTGCTGAGCCACCATGGCCCACCCATATACAATAGTCTTTAAATAATAAAAAAATAATAATTTTCAGTATTTCCCCCAATATTTATACTTTCCATGTACTCGTCTAGATTTCCTGTGATTTAAGGCATCCATCTGAAATAATTTCCCTTTAGTATGAAGAACTTTCTGTAAAGCTGGTTGCTGGTGGTCAGTATTCTCAGATTTTCTTCATCAGAATATATTCTTATTTCTTATTTATATTTATTTATTTATTTTAGCACAAGTAGGTAGGAACTTTACTAGATACACATGTAAGAGAACATATAGGCCATCTTGCAAGATGATAGAGCCAAGAAGCACTAGGCAATGTGGGGCCATTTGCTTTTTTTTTTCCTTTGGCATGGGTAGGCACTGGGAATCGAACCCAGGTCTCTGGCATGGCAGGCCAGAATTCTGCCACTGAGCCACCATCACACCACCCAGGGCCATTTGCCTTCATAGATTAGCTTTTTTTACTCCTCCTTCCCCTTCCTTGATTGGGTCTCTTCCTATTACCTCCCTTCTGTCCAGGGTGGTACTTCCTGGTAGCTAGTGCATTTGGGTGGGTCAATTGTTTCCACCTTTCTCCATAGATGACTCACTCAGGTGGAAGTTATTTGGCTCTAGGTGCCTCATCTGCTACTGGGTGTTTCATGTAAGTGGGCAACCCCAGGTAGGTTGTCTGTCTAGGACACTGACCCTCTAACCATAATTAACCATCCTTGTTCAGGGGCTCCTTCATATTTTTTCTCACTTCCCTCTCTCCCTATTCTAGCTGCCTCAAATTCCCCCTCAGAGAGTTCTTGCTCCTGAATCTTAAGGGTTGCTGAGGGACAAGGGTCTGTTTCTGTGGCTGCTTCCTGCTTGTAGGAGGGTGTAGGCCCTGCCTGATGGGGCATAGAGCTGTCTGGCTATCACATTTAAATTGACAAGGGAGGAGCCCAGAGGGGCAGTTGGAATGGCTGAAAATCTTGTCATTGGCATTAGTTTGGTGTGAAAGGCTTTTAGTCTGGAAGAAATAAATTTGGTGAGAAGTTTAAAAATGTAAGGGCTGATCAATAGCAAGAGGAGAATAGAAGTGAGAGGAGACTCAAAGGGGGTGGGGAATTCAGGAACAATGAGAAATTGATGGGACACTAAAACGTTTCTAAGCTTTCAAAGGAGAGGAATAGTAAACATTGTAGTTTTGGCTTTACTACCAACTACCCTAACTAGGAAAGAGTGGAGGTAGTCCCAGAGCAGTAGTTCAGGACAAAGTGGTTCCAGTGTTAATTAAGAAATTAATAATTTTACCTGTCACATTGAGTGTCAAACAGGGTCCTAGAAGTTGGTCAGGTGTGAAGTCAGCAGAGCCATACATGGCCTCAGGGAAACTCAGTCTTCTTCACTTGCCACAAGCAGGAATTGAGGGGCTGTTCTACCTCTTCTTTAGAAGACAGTACAGTCCCTGGGCCTGAAGCCCATATTGGTGACACCTGGGACAAGACCCTGGGAGGTCCCAAGTTCTTGGCAGTCTCGAGGTTTCTGACACTCTCTCTGGCCTCTCTGCTAGTGGCCTTCTGAGCCAGAGTTGAAGCAAGGCCCTTGAGCCTTGGAGTCACCATTTGGGTGACCTAAAGAGGACAGGATGCTGTTAACAGTGACTGCAATAAGCTAAGCCCGTTCTCTGGTCTCTTGCTTACCTTGCTTTGCCTTCTCCTCCTCCTTGGCCTTGTTTCAATTTTTAAAGACAGAGAAAGTCATTAGTGGAGGTTTGTGGTCCCATAGAGAGCTTTGCAGCTTTCTCAAAATATCAGGGGCACACAGGCTGATGAAATGGGTGCCTAGCAAAATCTGACCTTCCTGGAAATCTGAGCTTACATTAGTAACTTTTTGAGGCTTCCACTAGACTCACCTAGAACAAAACTGGGTTTTCCTCTTTCTTCTGATGATTTCCCCTAGCTTATTAAAATTAACTGGCTTGGTGGCGTGTATATATACATATATATATATTTTATTATTATTTTTTTACATGGGCAGGCACTGGAAAATGAACCCAGGTCTCTGGCATGGCAGGTGAGAATTCTGCCACTGAGCCACCATCTACTACCCAGCATATTTTTTTAAATGCCTTTTAATGAACAGGTGTTGTTCCTTTAATGGAAATTGAGATATGGTCATAATATAAGCTACAAGTCTGTTTTTATTTTTTTGTTCTTGTTGTTAGGTCCTTATCATGATAGAGAGCGATAAGTATCTGGGCATAGGGAACTTCTGACTACTTTCTCTGTCTTTTACAGACTGGAGGATGGTATTATAATTGAGAGTCCTATTGGAGGGCTATGCTTCCCCAATATTTAGCCTATATTGAGAAGAGAAGCTTTATATTTGGCCACAATGGGTTTAATGGAGAAGGAATTTTTTTCCAATTTCCCTCTCTCTTACAAAAGAGATATAATTGTGAGATAGCTGACTGTCCTATTTGTGGGCAATGTTGGCTGTCCACCAGGCAGTATTGTGGCTAGGCAATATTGCAGTAGCCTGGGAGCAGTATCCATTTTTAAGGAGGAGGGGGAAGAAAAAGGGAGAATTCCCTACTGGCTCCAGGAATCCCACATTGCCAGCTTGATACTCGAGTGCTGATCCTGTGTCACCTTTATTTTTGATACATATTTTTGCTGGGTACAGACTTCTAAAAATTGGTAGTTTATTTTTCTTTTAGCATTTTAAGGATATTCCATTGTTTCGTTATTTCTATACTTTTTTGTCAAGAAGTCAGCTGTAACTCCTTTTGGTAGCCTATTAAATCTAATTGTCATTTTTTTCTCTGATTGCTTTTAAGATTTTCTTTTTCTTTAGTTTACAGCAGTTTGACTATGATGTGCTATGAAGTGGCTTTCTTTGTATTTATCCTACATAGGTTTGTGGAGCTTTTTAAATCTCTAGGATGACATTTTTCTTTAGTTTTGAAAAAAAACCTTTGCCATTATTTCTTCAAATACTTTGTCTATATTATTCTTTCTCTCTTTTTCTGGGACTTCAATTAAGTATATCCTAATTTATTTGACAGTATTCACATGTCTTTCATTCTCTGGTTTATTTTCATTTTTTTTTCTCTTTGTTCTTCAGTTGAATAATATATATTGACCTAACTTTGATTTTACTTTTTTTTTTCTAGTCTAGTTAACTCTAAAGCTATCCAGTTAATTCATAATTTCATAATTATGTTTTTCAGTTCTAGATAGCCATCTGACTGTTTTAGACATTCCATTTCTCTGTTGAAATTCTCCATCTTTCAACTGTATTTTTCATATCATATTTATAACAACAAATTTTGATTTAATGTCAACATCTAGGTCATCAGTTGTTCTATTTCTGTATTATGTATTCTTTCTTGAATATGGGTTACATGTTCCGGGTTATTCACATGTCTCATTATATTTAATTGTATCTGGACACTGGGTATTAAAGAACTTTAGAGACTGAAATAGATATTACTTTTTCTTAGAGAGGGAATATCCTTTTTGTTGTTGGACAATGAGATGAGGGACTTGGCACTTTGTTTTAATCAGGAATTGAGTTGAGTCCAGACTGGATTGCAACTTAGGTAGTTTTACCTCACTTCTTGTTTCAAATAGAAAGTAGAAAATTATTCTGAAGGAGGCTGTGTGGATGGTGGGGAGAAGAAACATGGTCTGAAATGTCATTTAAAAACTGGTTTGTGGGGTTACAAGGGTTGTTCAGTGGTAGAATTCCTGCCATGTGGGAGACTGGGGTTTGATTCCTGGCCCATGTATTTCCCCCCACCCCCCCAAAAAAAATTCAACAAATTGTGTTGCAGTAATGGGATAGTCACATGGAAAAAGAATGAAATGTCATACAGAAAAAAAAAAAAGGAAGAAGAAGAAGCTGGTTTGTGCAGTTTATTTGGGGACTGCAGTGAGGTGGGATAGGAAGAAAGCTATTAGCATTTACTGATAATCAGCTTTGGTGCAGGCCCTTTATTGTAATGTTTCACTTAAACTTTAGGCAAGCCTATTAGTTAGCTTTCAATTTATAGGTGAGGAAATCAAGGATCTAGGACGTTAAGTACTAATAATTGGTACAGGCTCACACAGTTATTAAGTGACCCAGTAGAATTTCAAAATCAGCTTTATATCAGTTCAAAATCTCTGCTGTTAAAAGGAAAGATTTTAGTTTTGCTGCTGTGATTGAAGTATCTAGGGTGAATAGAGAATGCATTCATGCTACTTCTGATGACAGAAACTGTATTATCATAGATCAGACGTTTTTAACCTGGGTCCTTGAATCCTTACAAACAGAGTATAGACCTGCTGAAATTCTGGGTAAAATTTGTACTAATAATGCATATTTAGTACCTAATCTATAGCTTTCATCAGTCTATCAAAGGCAGGACTGCTATATTGCACGTTGTATTCTAGGTGAGTGAGGTCCCTGAAGTTGTACTACTCTAGCTCACTTGGAGCTGGGCCTGGAAAAAGAGAAGATATAATGTCACAGGTAATAAATAATATGAGATAGTACAACAGTACATTTGAGGAAGTGGATTTTTTGAAAGCATGGGCATTTTAAGAGATGATTCTGACATGATTCTTGCCCTCATGGAGCTCACTGTTTAGTAGGAGAACTGACATGTAAACAAGCGAACATTGTAAAGAGAAGGAACTGTGTAAGGCCAAGTCCCAGAGGTAGGAAACATTCCAAATGGTTAGAATCCATATCAGAGCAGTAGTGTGACTGGGAAGTCAGACAGAAGCCAGATCAGGGGTAACCTTGTGTGCAAAGCAGAAGAGTTTGTATTTATCATATGGTCTGATTTTTCTTAAGCGTTTCAGGTTAAGGATCCATTTGACAATCTGAGGAAAGTTATAGCAACCCTTTTACAGAAAAACAGATTTGCATATATGTAAAAATTTGTGGGACTTCAGGAGGTTTATGAACCCTTTCTCTCAGATCGAGGAACTTTGTAGTATATGATGGGGGGTCGTTAGGGAGTTTTAATAATCAATGTTGTATAATCTTATTTATGTACCAGAATAAAGATCACATAGCAGTTTTGGAGGGAGCTAATATTTGGGTAAAGGTGCCATGTTAGCAAGCCAAGGTAGAGAAGTGGTGATGACTTGAATGACTGTGTTGATAGTAGGAATGCATTGGTAGTAGGGGAAGAGGGGACAAGGTAAACCATGTCTTAGAGGGAGTACCTGTAGGACTTGGATATTGACTGGATGTGGAGACTGAAGAGAGGAAGAAGTCTGATCTTTTCACCTTCCTTTTCTTAGGACTATTCATGTCCAGTGGTTTCAACATATTCAGGGGCTTTTCTGCCTTTCATTGTGGAGGTCCCACCAAACAGTTGACATCTGCCTCACTCCTATGACTAAACTGTGGAAATCTGGCAGTGTCACTTCTTTCTAGATCCACCATGATTAAAAGACAGCTTCTGAGCTATCTCCAATGCCTTCCTCCTCAACCAAAGATGACTCTGCTGGGGAGACAGATCTCCCACTGTTTTTGGCAATCAAATTAACTTTCTTAAGGAGGTTTTTCCCACAGGATATGTTAGTCAAAGTATCAGAGTGTTGCATCAGAGATGATTAAATGCAGCAACCACAAATTGCCTCCAATTGGAGAAGTTGGGATGCAGTTTATAGGTTTGCATGCTCTCAGCATGAATATTTCAATTAGATAAAAGCCTCATCTCTCATAGTAGCCACACATTTCTTGGTTCTGGAACCCTGCACAAATCCAATGACTGCCTTTGGGTGGGTCTTCTGATTTTATATGTAGTTTTGGGGAGAGTTTTAAATACATTTGCTCTAATGAAGATGTTGGCAAATGGATGAAGGCAGGTTGGAGTCAGCAAAGCACATTTAAATTTTTATTTGGCATCTTTTATTTTAAATTGTTCTCTCTCAATTTCTTAGAGCTGTCTGTTCCAGTATACATTATTTGTATTTAGGGTAAAGATATGAATTGTAATTTTTATTTAAAGGGCTGTCTGTGGAGTTTTGACCTATGAAGATAGTTGAATTATTTTGGAATGTGGACTAAATGAAAAATGTTTCTGCCAAAGTGATACTGGTTTGACTTACATGCATAAGATTTCAAAGGAATTGATAAATCCCTGAGAGAAATCAGTGGGGGAATGAGCCCATTCCCATACATGGAAATACTGCAAACATTTTCTTCAGACTATCATTGGCATTTGTTGAGTTTGAGGAACAAACATGTTCCTCAAACAAGTTTGGGTGATGTTGTTTTTTTGCTGGTGTTGTATAAACAAAGCCTCTGCTACTTTAGAGTGAGGAATGAAATAATGGTTCAAGTTATGCAGTTAAGTTATACTAGTCTAGACTCCTTAGTTGGAGGGAATGGAAACTTGCTATATAAATTTGCCCAAGTAAAATAGGGCCTTATTTGGAAGGGTTAAAGAAATTCTCACATTAACAAAAAATCAGGAGCCATAGCTGAGTTCCTCTGAAACTTACTAGGTTGGAATTACATTCACTGTAGCTTTGGAATCCAGCTGCTGTAGTCCATGGGACTATGTGCTGGCGTTTGGCTGTTAATGTGACTTTGCATCCTCTCTCTCTATCTGCTCCTTTTTTTCCTCTCAGGGCTGATATAATCATGTGGGCAGAAGTTGGGAGGAAGAGAAAAAGTTGAATCCCAGGATTTGGGGAGGGCTGTGGGCAGAATGGACAAGGAGAAATTCTACTGCTGGTTCTAAATGGGTATATTGCTTCTAAATAAAATAGTTTTTATAATAATTATAGCCTCTACTATGAATGAGATACTATGCTAAGAATTTTGCCTATTCTTCTCTTATTTAATTTAATCCTCATAACAACTGTTTAAAGATGAAAGAATTATACCTGGTTTACAGAAGAGGAAGCTGGGGCTCAGAATGTAAAAGAATAAAGATTGACCTAAGGTCACAGAACAAACAAATGCAAAAACCAGGATTCAAACTCATGTCTGTCTGACTCTAAAGGCTAGACTTCTGAGCCCTTATTGCATATGGTGACTCGGCTTAAGAATTTACTCCCTTCTCTAACTTTTGAGAGAATTTTGTCCTGTATACTTGTTCTAATTTGTTAGCTGTTCTGTACACTTGTTCTAGTTTGCTAGATGCAACACACCAGAGACAGATTGGCTTTCAATAAAAGGGGATTTATTTAGTTAACATATAGTTCTTCAGAGGAAAGGCAGCTAACTTTCAACTGAGATTCTTTCTTATGTGGGAAGGCACAGGGTAATCCCTGCTGTCCTTCTCTCCAGGCCTCTGGGTCCCAACAACTTTCCTCAGGGTGGTTCCTTTCTGCATCTCCAAAGGCCTGGGCTGAGCTGCGAGTGCTGAGATGAGGTATGCTGAGCTGTCTGGGCTGTGCTATGTTGAGCTCTCTCATTTAAGCACCAACCAATTAAATCAAACATCATGCATTGTAGCAGGCATGCTTCCTAGCCAACTGCAGATGTAACCAGCAACAGATGAGGTTCACATACCATTGGCTCATGTCCACAGCAATCGAAGTAGGCACCTTCACCTAGCCAAATTGACACCTGAACCTAACTACCACAACGCTCAAAGAAGGAGAGGTAAGACAAGAGTTTCCAGTTATAATATGATGAAATCTGATCCAACTGTGCTTTTCAGGATAAGTTACACTAGCTGCTATAACAAACAAATCTAAAATCTTAGTGTCATCAAACAATGCATGCTTATTTTATCCCTCTCTTAGAGTCCAGTGAAAATATTTCTGTTTGGGTGATTCTCTAAGGTAGCTATCCTGCAAGAGGTGACTTAAGAACTTTCGTCTTGTACCCGTACAATCTTTAACACTTTGTCTCTAAAGTCACTGAAGAAAGGAGAAAAGTGAATGTGGAGACGGTCAACCAGTCTCAATTATATATTACTTTCATTTACAAATATTGGTAAGAAATAGACACATGGCACCATCTAGAACAGGTATGGTTTCTGATCAGTCTCTTGTTACTTAGAAGTATCTTTAAGTTCCAAATTTATTTTTTATAGTTATACTTTTTGCTATTACTTTCTAACAATTTAGTTGTATTCAGAAGATAAAATCTGTAAAAATAGCAATTCTTTGACATTTATTGATACTATCTTTATGGCCCTGCATGGGATCATTTTTTTCATAAAAACTCCATGTATGATTTCAAAGTGTGTATTTCATAATTTTTGGCACTAATGTTCTAAATATTTCCCTTAATTCAAATTTATCTGTATCACTATTGATGTTTTTAAAGCTTGCTTGAGAGGATTATGTGAAAATCTCTCATCATGGTGGTATATTTGGTTATTTCTCTTTGTAGTCCTGCCATTGTTTATTTATTTTATTTTAAGCTTATGCTATTAGGTACATATTTTCTAGGATTTTTAAAGATATGTTGCAATAATGTTATATAAGTCAGGAGGGGAAGACCAGAATTTAATGGTTGGAACATAAATTTGGGTTTGGGTACAGTCTAACTTACAAAAACACAATGACTTGAAGATCTTGGTGATTCATTTGTATTTCCTATATCAGTTCTGAGGTGAGTGGATCAGTTGGCAAAATGGCTCCATACAGCCACTTAGGGATCAAGGTTCCTTCTAATTTGTCTGCCCATCATTCTTATAATGTTTTCATCTTGTAGGGGCAAAGCTATGATGTGGGCACACCTTGCTCCAGTATCATGGAAAAAGAAAGAAGGGATTTTTATTTTTCAACTCATAACTGCTTCTCCTCATCCTTCTCTTCCTCCTTCTCCTTTCCCTCCCCCTCCTTCTCCTTCATCATATTATTGTTGTTCTTCTTTTTAAAGATTTTTTTTGAGAAATATTCATACACATACATTTGATACATGGTATACAGTCAATGGCTCACAATATCATCACATAATTGGGATGATATTCATCACCATGATCATTTTTTAGAACATTTGCATTGCTCCAGAAAAAGAAATAAAAAGAAAAAAAGAAAGCACTCGTGCATACCATACCCCTTACCCCTCCCTCTCATTGACCACTAATATTTCCACCTACCCAATTTATTTTACCTTTTGTCCCCCATACTATTTATTTATTTTTTATCCATATTTTTTTACTCATCTGTCCATACCCTGGATAAAAGGAGCATCAGACACAAGGCTTTCACAATCACACAGTCACATTGTAAAATCTGTATCATTATATAATCATCTTAAAGAATCAAGGCTATTGGAACACAGCTCAAAAGTTTCAGGTATTTCCCTCCAGCCCCTCCAATACACCATAAACTAAAAAGGGATATCTATATAATGCATAAGAATAACCTCAAGAATAACCTCTCGACTCTGTTTGAAATCTCTCAGCCACTGACACTTTATTTTGTTTCATTTCTCTTCCCCCTTTTGGTCAAGATGGCTTTCTCAATCCCTTGATGTCAGGCCTGGCTCATCTCAGGAGTTCTGTCCCACATTGTCAGGGAGATTTACACCCCTGGGAGCCATGTCGCATGTAGGATGGGCAGTGAGTTCATCTGCCAAGTTGACTATAGAGAGAGGCCACATCTGTGCAACAACAGAGGTTCTCTGGGGCCTAATTTTAAGTAGACTTAGCCTATCCTTTGCAGGAATACATTTCATAGGGACAAATCCCAAGATCAGGGGCTTAGCCTATTGATTTGGTTGTCTCCACTGTTTGCGAGAGTATCAGAAATTCTCCAAATGGGGAAGTTGAAGATTTCCTCTTTTCTCCCCAGTCCCCCAAGGGGACTTTATTAGCTAGGGTTCTCTAGAGAAACATAATCAGCAGGAAATATCTGTAAATATAAAATTTATAAAAATATCTCACACTACTTTGGGAATATAACAGTCCAAGATCTGTAGAGCAAGCCACAAGCTGGCAGCTCCAATGAACGTCCACAACAAATTGTCAGGAAAGACTGGCTGGCTGAAGCAGGAGGAGTGGTTGTCTCTTCTGATCCTCCTTCAAAGCCTCCTGGTGATTAGATTAAGTGTGACTCATTGCAGAAGACACTCCCTTTAGCTGACTGCAATCAGCTGTGGATGCAGCCAGTGTGGCCATGATTTAAGTCCATGAAATGCCCTCAGAGCAACAGACAGTCCAGTGCTTTCCTGACCAGACAACCAGGCACCACGACCTTGTTGATACATGAACCTGACCATGACAGGGACTTCGCAAATACTTCTTTATTATCTGCCCAAATTACTCTGGGATGTATTGAGGCATCATCATACTAACCTGGACAAACCAACAAAATCTCACTCCCTGTTGAAGAGTCCAAGTACTTAGGGTGTTCAGCTAAACTGACCATAAGTTAAATTAGGAAATGTACTACCCAAAATATAAATTTTGCACCAAATAAAAATCTCTCCCTTTAGTCTCATACATACTTGAAGTTTTAAAATATGGACGATATCATCCTTTACCCTGCATTTTCTGATATACACTTAGTTCTACCCAGATCAACTTCATTCATATCTCTAGTCAAAGTCTGATCACTTTTTAAACTTTTGAACAGTTCCTATATGGGGTACTGCTGACTTTCATAGCTTCGGAGCTCTAACTCTGAGTCTTTAGGTGTCACATAAATACACAAAGTTTCTGAGAATGACCAGGTTATATACAAAAGCTCAGTATCTCAGAATTTAAAATTAATAGTAACACCTCCTGAATATATTCGACTGCTATGAGAGCTTACAATCTAGAGTCCTTCACAATAGGCCCTAACCTGATGACCCACATTCTTGACTTCAGTTCACTGAGTTTTTACATTACAGTTTAGTCCATGTGATTGAGGCATGATAATATCTGTCTTTTTGTTCCTGACATTTCACTCAACAAACAGTCCTTAAGGTTCATTCACCTAGTTGCATGCCTCACAACTTCATTCCTTCTTGCAGATGCTCAGTAGTCTGCTGTATGTATACACCACAGTTCCCCTTTCTGTTCCTCAGTCATTGTACCATTAGACCTTCTCTTCTTCCTCTTCCTTTTCCTCCCCTCCTCCTTTTCTTTCATATTATTATTGTTTTTGAGAATTATTTTCTCTCAATATCTTGAAAATATTTTTCCCTCTATCTCCCGGATTTAATGTTCCTGTTGACAAGTCGGCGCTCAGTCCAATTGTTTCTTTGAAGATATCTTTCTTTTTCCTGTTAGTTATATTTGTTTTTGTTTACATTGGTGGTAGTGTTCTGCAAATTCACCATGGTATGTTTTGGTGTACCTTTATATTTATTTACCTTGCTTGTTTTTTTTTTTTTTTAAGACCTTTTGAATCCAAAGCTTGATATTTTTTAGACAGCTCTAGAATAGTTTCAGTAATTTTTACCTCAACTATTGCCTCAGCTCTGCTCTACTTTTCCTCTTCATCTGGAAATGCCAAAATGCTAATTAGATATATGTTAGATACTACCACATTATTCTCTGTCTTTTAACCTATTCTTCATATTTTCCATTTCTTTATTTCTTTGTTTCTGTACTGCAATCTGAGTAATTTCTTCAGAAATATTTTCTAGTTCTGTAGTTCTAAGAATACTTTAGTTGTATCTGGTCAATTGCTAAACTTATCCCTTGTGCTTTTAATTTCAATTATTACATTTTTCATTTTGAGAAGTTCATTTTTTTTTCTTTAAATCTCCTTGGTCATTTAAAATAGTTTCTGGCTCATATTTTTATTTTTTGCATGGGCAGGCACTGGGAATCGAACCTGGGTCTCTGGCATGGCTCTTGCTCATATTTTAATCTTTATTTATTTAAATTTTTTATATGAATTTATGATAAAAAATTCTTAGGAGAGACTTTTACTCCTTTATCCAGGTACATACAGGCAATTTTCCTTGTAGTCCCTTGGGAAGGGGGTTCAGATTTCCATTTGGGGTTTCAGCTTTATAAAGTGATGGGAAGTTGACATCTCCTATCAAATCCCTCATTTTAGGCATGCCCTGAAGACCCTGTACATCAAAGGTCAATATCATCTGTATCAGGCAAATGCTCTCAGGGTAATAGAAAGCGTCAGTGACAGGTTTATATGTCTGGATTCCTCTTCACTTTCTGTTTGATTCTGAGTATTTCTTTCTTTCCACTCAATGAGGTATTAAAAAAGAATTTAAGTCTTTTCTCTTGCATTTTATGGGTTGTTTGCAATGTGAGGATCATTTGGTATATTTATTCTACTGTACCAAAAGAAATGGAGGTATTTTGCCTTTTTCTTTAGAGTTTCTAAAATAAAAGTTGATAATTATAACACATCCCTTGAACTGAAAGAGATAGCAAAGAATGCAGAAAACTCCATTCTTCCTGAAGTCTTGAAAGATCATTTAAATTAAATTAAAGGGCTGTTGGTATTACATTATTTGAGGTTTAGTAAATTTAACTTTTATTTCCTCTTCAAGATTTGAATATCCTCTTTATGTAGGCTGGTCAGACTGTGGATGGAATAGGGAGCTGCTTATGCAGTGGTAATTTCGTAAGTACTTCTCACTCCTGTTCCTGATGTTCAAAAAATGGCTTGAGGAACCAAACCAGGGTGATAGTTCTTTGTATATCTGTCTCTTCCATTTGCAAAAATTTGAATGGAGGACTTATATGAATTGGAGAAGGGTGTGGATGATTCTGAGCACATTTTCTGCCCATGAGAGCTTTTAGCTACTGTTCCCACTTGGGCTTAAACAGTAGACTATGTAATTTGAAATCTTAAACTGGGGCCAGTACCTAGTCCCATAGCAGTATGAGTCAGTCTCTCTCTCTCTTCTCTCTCTCTCTCTTTCCCTCCCCCCCATTCTCCCTTTCGTTCTCTCTTTCACTCTCTCTCTGCCTCCCTCAATTTTCTTTAGGTATGTTATGCTGGATGAAGAATTAACCTGCTTATTTATCTGTGTATCATATATTTTATATATATAATGCATCTTTTTACTTATTGTATTGCACTTTTCATGGTGTATGTTCTGTGTTCTGACTTTTGTCTGTGTATATGTGTGAGCGTTTCTGAATCTTTTGATACTTGATCTTTCTTAATGCAGAGGAATTTTGCCTGGGGTATGCTTTTAAGCTGAAAGCTAGAAATCATTTTCTTACTTAATTACTGAAATGGCTCTTCAAATGTAATTTGATATTAAATTCCTATACTGTATTGTTGGTTTCACTTTTAAGAATAGCAACACAATGGACAAATGTTTTCCATCAAATATGTTTGATGACTGATATTTTGGTTTGCCAGTATAATGAAATGAGATTAATGCTGCCAGATTTGCTTCTTTTTTTGCCCTCTTCATTTTTGTTTAAAGAACGACTGGTTAAATTACTAGGGTTGGAGACATGCAGCTGCTTTCTTCATGTGCTGCATAATTTTGCTCCCTTGATTTCCTGGTTTACTTGGCAAGGTTTCTACATCAATGTTTAAATAGGAAAATGTCCTGACCAACTGAAAAACCCTTGTGGTTCCTAAATTCATTTATAAAGCAACACTTGATAATTTCCCAAATGGGAGACTATCACAGTTACTTGAAACGTATAACTTATGCTGCTCTGGGGATCAGGGCAATTTTTATTTTTAATTGTTTTTTTTTGTTGTTGGGGCTAAAGGCCGGAGCTACCTTTCAAAATTTGAAGACGAAATAATAGCTGTATAAGTCAGGGAAATGCCAATTTCCAAAATAAACAGTTTCTCAAGGAGGCTTTATAGCAATTGGCTAGTAAGGAGTTGGTAGAAGTTTGGGCTGGAGGAAATTTATCAGAGGCATTAAAGCTGATGATCTCTGACAATGTACACCCGGCTAAAGTTTGTGAACTTTGTTGATTTTTGTCACCTCTGAATCCATAATAATACACTTTCACCCAACTTCCAGCCAAGACATTTCCATTTTGACAGCCAGATCAATTGGGGGTGCTGATAGAGTTTCTTTTTAGACAGGGATTAGCCCAATTTTTAAGTTTTAGCTCTTGAACCAGACAATTCTGACCAGCTTGAAAAAAAAAAAAAAGATCTGTAACTATAAACCACTTTTCTCTGTGGACTCACTAGGGGTTGACAACCACCAACTCGATGTCTGCTGATTCCTTACCACCCTTTCCACACTCCCTTTTGCAATCGGATATTTAGTCATTTTCTGCCTTGGCCCCTTCTCCTGTCACTGTCCTGATTAACTTGTGTCAAGGGGGAAATATGAGCAGGTAATCTTGGCCGTAGCTATGTGACTCATCTGCTGGTTGGACAGAATCAGGGACAAGTGGAAATGTCTATTGCTCTCCTCTTGGCCCTCACCAGGCTACCCTAAGTGTGCTAGCAGGCTGTAAATAACCCTTGGCTTATACTTGAGTTCTCCCTCTTTTAGGTCAGAGTCTTGGCAGATGTGCACGTCTTGCTGTCAACATATTATCGTGAGCCTACAACCAAAGCCCTTGATATGAGAGGAGCTCTGCCTGATGGTCTGCTTCAGTGAAGGTGACATGACCGTTTGCTTAGGCCACAGGATGTTCTGCACTGCGGAGGCTCTCGGCTCGTAATGTGTGTCAGCTGTGGACTTAGAGAGGGCTTAGCAATTAAATTCTGGGAGAAGATTCACTGTGGAAACTATGCGGAGCATGAATGCTCTTGAAAGTCCCTTAAGTCAGGGGTTTATTATATGACACTAGGTCCATGCGAGAGAGTTCATGCTAGATAGAGAGGGAAGAGAGAGGAGAGGCAGGGAAAGGGAGAATTGTGTGTTTTTAACATTAAAATAAAAAACAAAACAAAACTCTGGTGTAGCTCTGGCTCCCAACAGCATTTGGAGGCTTTCAGGCTTTGTGGATGTCAGACCACAGACATTACTTCCTACTTTTTACAACACAATTGAATAAGCACTGGGTAATTGGGTGGCTTGTGGTAAGCTGTAATTATAGACGAAGGTTCCATTTGCAAGTGGAAAATATTTGGACCTGATTGGATGTCTGAGGCACCTAAGTTACTGAAAAATAAAAGTGACTTAGAGCACTGTCATTCCACACCAATGCAAGGTGTTGGCATGGGGGTGGTGTATGGGAACCTGCATTTTGTGCATGATTGTTCTGTAAACCCACAACCTCTTTTACAAAGAAAAAAGAAGAGCACAGGGTGAACTACATTGGAAAATTAAGCAGAGCGTTTACACAGAAAAGATGACTGTTAAAACTTTTGATTTCAGAATGCGATAGAAACTCTAAACATTGACAGCCAGCTTTTTTTCATTTCTGCTTGTTCTCATGTCCTCTTTAGTTACCGCAGTCTGATTAATGAATGGGCATTTGAATGTGAGTATTAAATTTGTATTGGAGACATAGACCTGTACTCTTGCTGAAGGATGAAATTTAAACTGGATGCGCTCATCATTTATATAGAGATAGTTCTTGATTTACAAAACCTGTAATGTCATGAGTCTCATGTGCTTCTCGAGGTTTCCTTCTCCCCCCTCACCCATCTCATCTTACCCTGCCCCAGTTCTGACCTCTCATCCCTCAGACCCCTGCCACCATCATCTGTGTGAGAATCTCTGCTTTTTATCGTAGGAGTTACTATGAACCTTTTGTAACTAAGAAAAGTCTTGGCGGGGACCACCACCTTGCATGTAGAATACAAAGTGAATACAACCTGCCCTGCTATTGCTTCTGATCAGAGAGAGGTAGTGCAGGGAGGTGTGGAATGGGCCTACCTGTGACCACTGCCTCTGCTGCCCCTGGAAGAGGTTGGCTCTGACCTTCCTACACTGAGCTCTGATTTCCTGTTGAATAGTGGATTAGCGAGGGTTCTCTAGAGAAATAGAATGAGCAGGATTGTAGATATGAAATTTATAGAAGTGTCTCACATAACCATGGGAATGTAGAGTCCAAGGTCTGTAGGGCAGGCCACAAGCTGGTAACTCCAATGAAGTTCTTCAGTGAACTCTCAGGAGAGGCTGGCTGGACAACTGTGGGAATGGAAGAGTCCAAAATCTGTAGGGCAGGCTGTGAAGCTGGCAACTCTGATGAAGGGTCTGAATGAACTCTACATGAGAGGCTTGCCAGCTGAAGTAGGAACACTGATTGTCTCTTCTGAATCCTTCTTAAAAGCCTTCTGATGATTAGTTTAAATGTAACTCATTACAGAAGACCCTCCCTTAACTGATTACAAATGTAATCAGCTGTGGATGCAGCCAGTGTAATCATGATTTAAGTCCATGAAATGTCCTCATAGCAACAGAGAGGCTAGCGCTTGCTGACCAGAAGACTGGGCACCACCACCTGGCCAAGTTGACACATGAACCTGACCATGACAAATGGATTCTATAGAACTCATTGTAATATATCTTCCAGGGACATCATGGGTAAAAAGAATTGTGTGGATTGTCTTGGGAATCTGTGTACATGGATTTTGTGGGCAAATGGGATCCAAGTTTAAACAACAAACTTAGGAAGGAATTTATGGATTATCCTTTTTTGAGAATGTGTGGTTTTCTATCGTAAATAATACTTCCTCTTTGTCCTGCTTTCCCTTTTTCTTCAATTGAAATTTTATTACTGCTCATATACATATAACATTTTATAAATGTGACAGAAATTCATAAATGTGATAATATTGTATGTTTTGAAGTTTTTTTTCTGTTGCAGAATTTAATTTCTTTTCTTTATGCTTGGCTCCTATCTCCCTCTATTCCCCCCACTCCCCAACTTTATTTATATCACTGTCTTCATCCCTAAGCTGACAGCCATGTGCGTATCCTGCTGTATTTTTCTATGCTTATAAGTTTATATGAGTAATACATCACAGACACACATATAATCATATACAAATATCACACATACAGTTTTTGGTCAATATCTCCCTTTCTTCTCAAAGAATTGTATTGTATATGCTTTCATGCATTTTGCTTTTTTCACTTAGCATTACCTTATAGAATTCTTGCCAACTCACCAGGTTTTTGTTTGCTTTTAAATGGCTTTTTAGTACTTTTGTGAGTGGATGTATCAAAGTTTAATCCAATAATCTCCCTATGGATGAACATTTATTTTTGTGTGTGTGCGTGTGTGTGTGTGTGTATGTGTGTTTTGCTAGTAGAATGTTTCAATTAACACCCCTGCTCATATTTCCTGTTGTAAATGGTACTCAGGTACTCTCATTGATATAGGATAGATCCCTAGGAGTGAGTTGGTTCTTTCAAACATATTTAAAGATTCTTAATTTACATATAGATGTTGCTAGTTTGCTATCCCCAAAGCTTTTAATAATTCATTCACATCCTCACCAGCGATATGTGGAAATACTTTCCCTCCATATCCCTGGAAGCAATATGCATTACCAGACGTTTTCATTTTTGTCTGTCTAATATCTCCTTGTTATTTTAATTTTAATTTTCCAGACTGCTAGTTTATTTTAATGCATTTCTTGGTTTTGCTTTTCTCTGAGTTGCCTAGGCTGCCTTTGCTGCCCCATGTTTACCCCTATTGTAAATTTATGAGACAAATTATATTATAGATACAAACACTTGGACTGTCCCCTCCATTACAAATGCTTTTTGCAAATCTATTGTTTATCTTGTAGATGTGGTGCTCCCTTATATTATGGAATTTTTGAAATGTAGACAAGTATATGTATCTTTTTTATATATATCTTTTTAGAGTCCAATCTTGGTTAATATCTCTGCCCCGTAGATTGTACAGGCAAAGCTAGATTTTCTTGTAGAATTTTAATTAATTTATTTTTAACTTAAGTATTAATGACATTGGTATTTATTAAACAAAATGAGAAATCTCATTTCTCATTGAATTAAAATAGTCGATTTGTCCCATCAAATTCTCAAATATGTGGGCATCATATTTTGGATTCTCTGTTCTGGACCAATGGTCTTTTGTCTATACCTAGATCAATATAATGTGGACTACAGTATAGTTGGCTTCATAGAATGGTTTGATAATCTGGCAGGACATGTCTCCCTTTCCAGCATCTTCTATTTAAAATTTTTTACTTTTCTTTGGGATTTGTTATTACATGGAAATTTAAAAATCATTTTATCCATTTCCAAAACTCCTTAATTTATGTTTATGTAAGTATATATGCATGTGTAATTAAATATGCATATATAGGTATATTTCTACATATGCCTAATGCATTTCTTGGTAAATTTCTCCTAAATATTTTACAATATTAATCCCTATGGTGACTGTAATTCTTTTCTATTTTCCTTTCTAGTTGCATATTAGTTCCAGTAATTTTTTCCCCCAAAGTATCTTGATTTTAAATATCAGCCAAAAGATATATTTCCAATGTTCTTACCAGTTATTTTATATAGTTGTCTTATCTTTTTGAAACTTACTGGTGAAATTGAGTGCTCCTGAAATTTCTTGATTTAATTTTAATAGTTTTATTGTCATTCATGATAATACTTTCTAATGGTTTTGACAGTAGTCTTTATTACCTTTAAGTGGTTTCCTTTAACTCTACTTTGCTTAGGAATATTTAATAAGAATGGCATTTGTGTTTTACAAAATCTATTTTCATCATCTTTGATATCATCATTTGCTTTTCGTCCTTTAAACTAATGGGGCGATGAACTCAGTTGATATATTTCCTGAGAACGATCTACCCTTGTATTCTTGAAATTAACCTTTCTGGGTCAATAGTGGTTTACTCATTTGCTACAAAGCTAGATTCTTTTAAATATATTTATTTAGAAACTGTGTTTTCATTTCATAGAAAAATGAGTTTTCTTTTTTGCACTTTCTTTACTAGGTTTGAAGTTACACGGGGTTCATAAAATGAATCGGAAGAGCTGTCTAAATTTTCCTCTGCCTAGGTTCGTTGAATTAACATTATTTTATTTTTAAAATAAACATAATAAACTTTATTTTTGGTGTACAGTTCTGTGAATTTTAATATACATATATATTCACGTAACCACCACTACAACACAGAACAGTTTAATCATCTCAGAGAACGCCCTTGCCCTTTCCCTTTGTAGTGACACCTCCCCCCCACCAAAAATGCTGGCAACCACAGACTTGTTCTCCACTCCAGTTTTGTATTTTTAAGATTGTCGTATGAATAGAATCATAGAGTATATAACCTTTTGAGACTGGTTTCTTTTACTCAGCATAAAGCCTTTGAAATTCACTATGTTGTTACAGGAATCAATAGTTCTCTTGTTTATTCATTCAACCATTGAAGGCCATTTGGGTTGTTTCCAATTTTAGACGATTATGAATAGAGCTGCTATAAACATTCATGTGCAGGTTTTTGTGTGAACTTAAGTTTTAATTTCTCTAGGGTAAATCCCTAAGTGTAGGATTGCTGGGTCATAAGGTAAGTGTGTGTTTCACTTTATGAGAAGCTGCCAAACTGTTTTCCAGAGGGTCTGTACCATTTTGCATTTCCATATGCAATGTATGAGTATTCCAGTCGTTCAGCCTGCTTGCCAGCTCTTGATTTTGTTAGTATCTATTTTTTTTTATCTTAGCCATTCTCATAGGTGTGCAGTAGTATCTCATTATGCTTTTAATTTCCATTTCTCTAAAAGCTAAAGTTGTTAAATATTTTTATGTGTGTGGGCATATTTGTCATCCAATGTATCTTCTTTGGTGAAGTATCTGTTAAAAGTCTTTTGTTTCTTTTTAAGTTGGGTTGTTTGTGTTCTTACTTTGGAGTTTTGATACTCTTTATAGATTCTGGATTTCAGGCCTTTGTTTGCAGATTGGTTTCTTGTAGCCTATATCTTCATTTTACATTCTTTAACCATTTCCTTCTCAGATTAAAAAAAATGGTTTAATTTTGATAAAGACCAATTTATAGATTTTTCTTTTATGGATCATACTTTTGGTGTTATATCCAAAAATTATTTGCTTATTCCTAGTAATGAAGATTTTCTCTTATGTTTTCTTCTATAAGTTTTAAAGCTTAACATTTCACATTTAAATCTGGGATCTGTTCTGAGTTACTGCTTGTGGGAGGCATGAGATCGAGGTTAAGATCAAGCTTATTGCACATGGATATTCCGACAACACTTGTTGTAAAGACTATCCTTTTTCCATTGATTTCCTTTTGCACCCTTAAAAAAATTGTTTGGACACATTTGTGTGAGTCTATTTTTTTGACTTTTGATTCTGTCCCAGTGATCCAGTTGTCAATCCCTTCATTAATACCACAATGTTTTGATCACTGAAGCTATATAATAAGAGTTAAAATTGGGAAGCATGAGTTCTCCAACTTTCTTCTTTTCCATAATTGTCTTGGCTACTCTAGTTTCTTTACCATTGCATATACATTTTAGAATCAGCTTGCATATAAATGCAAATGAAATCTAGCTTTGATTTTCACTGAAATTGTGTCAAATCTGTATATTGCTTTGAGGAGAATTGATATTTTTAATATGTTATCTTACAATCCATTAACCTAGTACCTCTCCAAATATTTTGGTCTTTGATTTCTTTTGTCACTGTGTTGTAGTTTACATCATACAGATCCTATACATGTTTTGTTGAACTTTTAACTACTTGATCTTTATGTAGGGATTGTAAAAAGTTTTTATTTAAATTTGCTTCCAACTTTTCATTGCTAATATATAGAAAACCTACAATTTTGTTATTGTTGTCCATCTTCTATTCTGCAAACTTGCTAAACTCACTTGTTAGTTCTTGAAGTTTCTATTATAGACTCCTTGGGGACTTCTATGTAGACAATTATGATGTCTGAGAATATGGACAGTTTTTCTTCCTTTCCAATTTGTATGCCTTTTATTTCTTATTATCTAGTTTTGAATTTAAAGAAATGGTAGCCTCACAGAATATATGGAAAATATTTCTAGAAGAGTGTCTAAAATTGATGTTATTTTCTAAATGTTTAGCAGAGTTCACCACCCATGAAACCATCTGGGCCTCAAGATTTCTTTTTCAGAAGTTTTAAGTTCAATTTATCATTCAATTTCTTTAATAGTTACAGAACTATTCTGATTATTTCTTCCTCCATGAATTTTGGCAATTTATGGTTTTTGAGAAACTGCTTCATTATTTCTGCATTATCAAATTTATGTGCATAGTGTTACTTGTAGTATTCACTTATCCTTTTTTTTTTTTTTTACATGGGCAGGCACTAGCATTTGAACCTAGGTTGCTGGTATGGCAGGTGGGAACTCTGCCTGCTGAGTCACTGTGGCCCGCCCTCACTTATCCTTTTAATAATGTCTGTGGAGTGTTAGGGATATCTAATTTTCATTCTTTTTTTTTGCATGGGCAGTCACTGGGAAACAAACCTGGGTATCTGGTATGGCAGGAAAGAACTCTGCCACTATGCCACCATTGTCTGCCCCAATTTTCATTCTTGATATTTGTAATTTATATTGTTTCTTCTTTTCTTAGTCTCGCTAGAGGTTTCTCAATTTTGGTGATGTTTTAAAGAAGCAGTTTTTTGTTTCATTGATTTTTCTCTAATGGTTTTCTCTTTTCAGTTTCATGGATTTCTGCTCTTTATTATTTTATTTCTTTGGACTGCTTAGTGTTTATTTTGTTCTTTTTTTCTAGTTTCTTAAGGTAGAAGCTTAATTATTGATTTGAGAACTTTCTTTTCTAATATAAGCAGATATTGCTTTAAATTTCCCTCTACACACTGCTTTAGTTATATCCCACAAATTTTCATATGTTGTATATTCATTTTCCTTCAGTCCAAAATATTTAATAATTTCCTTTGAGACTTCCTCTTCGAACCATGGAATTTTAGAAGTAAGTTGTTTAATTTTCAAGTATTTTGAGATTTTTTTCATGTTTTTGTTATTGATTTCTAGTTTAATGTAATTATTTTCAGAGAATGTATTTGTGTGACTTCAATAATTGTAAATTTGTTAAGTTTAAAAAATTTGTTTGCATTTTTTTGAAAGCTAAATGTGACGGAGCTATAAACCCACGAGTTTATGTTACCTTTTTCAATGGCAGGTAATTAATCACTTTTTAAATCTAGTATATGGTAACTATTTTATTAAAGTTTTTCATATCTTGTTGGGTCAATTTTGTCAGTTTAATTTTGGCAGATAAGTTTACAAGAAATTATCCATTTCTTCTAGCTTTTCAAATTTGTTACCATATACTTGTCTGTGATATTCTCTTAAAATCCTTTTAATCCTTTATCTAGCTGTGATTATATTTTCTTTTCCATTCCTAATCTTATGTTCTCCTCTCTCTCTCTTTCTCTTTTATTAAGACTCATGAAGGGTTAATTTGTGCTATCAATTCCTTCCAAGAAATAGCTTTTGGATTTACTTACAATATATTTATTTTTTCCTTATACATGTGTAACTTCCTTGTTTTGCTTTGTTTATTTTTAAGGTTCTAAGATTAATACCAGGGTCCTTTGATTTTCTTCTTTTTCTATGGTTATAAAGATTTTGGAGGCACAGTTTTCTTCTAAGTAGAGATTTAGTTTTGTCTTAAATGTGTTTTTATGAGATCTTTTCATTTACATTTCAATCCTGGTAGTTTATTTTCCATTTGATTTTTTTTCATTACAACTCTTATTTGGAAGTATATTTTAATTTTTTTTGGTATGCTCTACGGCCGGGTAACATTTCATTCTTTTTCCATGTGAGTATTCCACTATTACAGCACCATTTGTTGAATTTTTGTTTGCTCGTTTGTGTATTTTGGGAAGTACATGGGCTGGGAATCAAAGCCGGGTCTCCTGCATGGCAGGCGAGAATTCTGCCACTGAACTACCCTTGCACCCTTTAGAAGTGTATTTAAACTTTTCAGATTTGAACCGTTTTTGATCATTTAAAAATTATTTGTTTCTAATTTTATTGATGCACAGTCAGAGTATGTGCTGCAGAAATCAGCACATTCATTAACATTTTCCTTGAAAGTACTTGGTTAATTTTTAAAAGTATTTCATGTATATTTGGAAAAACGAATAGCCAGCATTGGAAGAATATAAGGTTATCTCTCTATATGTAGATCCAAGAATTATTACATATATGTCACATATATACATATCCAGTACATCAAGTTTATTGTTGAACTCCTCAACTCATTTTTGCCCTTGCTCATTTTGTTCTAGTAGATCTGCATCATTATAAAAATTCATCAATTAATGTACTTCTTTGTCATCTTTACTTACAAAACTTATATTCTACCATGCTACGTATTAATTATTTTACCTCTTATTTTTCTTTATTTTAATTTGCTTGCTAGTTTTTTGCTAACTCTTCTGCTTTCAACTTTTATGTCAGTTAAGTATGTATTTCTTGTAAACAGACTATAACTTTAAGAAAGCCTATTTGATGGTCTCTCTTTTAAAGAGAGAATTTAGTTTATGGAATGACATATGCTTGAATTTTTCCTTCCACTTTGTCATTATTATTTAGTTTTACATTGCCTTCTCCTCTTCTTTTGTTTGTTGATTTGATCAAGTTATATTCACTCCATTTCCTGTGTTAATCTGGTGGTGTACTATATTTTTCCAATCCATTAACATGTACCTTTCATCATTCTGAATTGCATACAGATATATTTCTTTATATTATGTGAAAACATGATACTATTATTCCCATATAAAGTTATATTATCCCTTGGTAAAATACTTTATTTCCTCCTTAGTGAAGTAAAATCTTTAGAATATTTCCTCTCCTTTCTTCCTCTCTTCCCTCCACTATTTCAGTTTTACAATTTTGTTTGAGGCATACTAGGGTAATTCACCTGCCATGCGGGAGACCAGATTTGATTCCCAGCCCATGCACCTTCCAAACAAACCAACAAAAAGAAACAAACAAAAATTCAAGAAATGAGATGCAATAAGGGGATACTCACATGGAAAAAGAATGAAATGTGACCTCCACCATACAGCATACAAAAAATATTTCTCTTGAATATATCCGTATTGTCCTGAGTCTTTAACACTTGACTTTCATATTTTCAGAGTCTATTATTAAGTGATATTTAAAGACATGTATATAGTTGCAATATAGGTAATGCAATTATATAATGCATATATGTATATGTGTGCAAATATATTTATGATATATAAATTATAAGACATAGGTATATAAATGCACTGTAAGGTACACTGCTTGCCCATACTTTCCTCTATTATTCCCCTTTGTAAGATCAAGTTTGGGTTTATTGATTTATTATGTAAAATCCTTTATTGTTTTTCTCAGATAGTATATTTGGGTGATATCATTTATGAATTCTCACATATTTTAATAATCTTTTACCTTGCTTGGTAAATATCTCTTTTTAAATAACTTGTTTAAATGGATCTTTTGAGATCTAATTCAGTTACCATAAAATCCACCTGTTTACAGTGTACAATTCAATACATTTTACTATATTCACAGAATTATGCAGTCACCAGCAAGATCTAATTCCAGAACATTTTCATAACTCCAGAAAGAAACTCTGAACTTATTTCAGTCATTCCCATCTACCCTGTACTCACCACCCAGTCCTGGAAAAAACTAATCCATATTTCTGATTTCATAGATTTACCTACTCTGGATATTTCCTAGAAATAGTCATATAACATGTGGCCTTTAGTGTCTGGCTTTTATCAGCATCACGTGCTTGAGGTTCCTCCATGTTATAGCACATATCAGAACTTCAGTTCTCTTTATAGCTGAGACATACTCCATTGAATAGATATACCACCTTTTGTCTTTCATTCATCTGTTGATGGACATTTGGGTTCTTTCTACTTTCTCTTTTTATGAATAATGCTGCTATGGACATTTGTGTACAGAGTTTTGATGGACATATACTTTTATTCCTCTTAGGTAAAGTGTTGTATGATAAATTCTATGTTTACATTTTTGAGGAATGGTAGGATTGTTTCCTCAGCAGCCACATCATTTTATAACCCTGACAACAATACTGGAGAGTTCAGTTCATTCATATCCTGGCCAGTACTTGTTGTTGGGTGTCTTATTAATTATCGTCATTCTGGTGGGTTTGTAATGGTAGTGCACTGTTTTAATGTACATTTCTCTAGCGACTAGTGATGTTGTACATTTTCCCATGTATTCATGATCCATTTGTATGGCTTCTTTGGTGAACTGATTAGTCAAATATTGTGTCAAGTTTTTAATAGCTTGTCTTCCTTTTATTGTTTTAAATTTATATTGTGCATATATGATGCAAGCTCTTTATTAGAAATATGATTTGGAAATATTTTATACCTTTCTGTGAGTAATCTGTTTCCTTAAAGGTGTTTGTGTGTGTGTGTGTGTGTGTGTGTGTGTGTGTGTGTGTGCTGTATGGCAGGGTCATATTTCATTATTTTTCCATGTGAGTATCCTGTTATTGCAGCAACACTTGTTGACTTTGTTGAAAAAGAGATCAGACTTCAATTAGAGATATGAATGAAACTGATCTGGTTAGGGCTGAGGTAGATCAGACTAAAGAGTAAAGGATGATATTGATTGTATTAGTGGGGAAGACAGTGAGCTTACCTACAAAGTTGGCTTAGAGAGAAAAGCCACATCTGAGCAACAAAAGAGGTTCTCTGGGGGTGAGTCTTAGGCATATTATAAGTAGGCTTTGTTTCTCCTTTGCAGGAATAAGTATCATCAGGACAAGCCCCAAGATTGAGGGCTTAGTTTATTAAATTGATAATCTCCAGTGCTTGTGAGACTATCAGGAATTCCTCAGATGGGGAAGTTTAATATTTCCTTATTTTTCACCAGTCCCTAAAGGGGACTTTGCAAAAACTTTTTTATTTTCTGCCCAGATTATTCTGGGATGAATTGAGGCTTCACACTAATCTCTAAAAACCAACAAGATCTCACTGTCTCTTGAGGGTTTCAAGGAATTATGGTGTTTGAATAAACTGAATATGTAAGTTAAATGAGATGGTGTGCTACAGATAATATAACTTTTCACCAACTAAACATCTCTTCCTTTGGTTTTACACAGAAGCTGAAGTTTTAAAACCCTGTCAATATCATCCTTTACCCTTTAGTATGATTTACTTTAGTCCTAACCATATCAGTTTCATCTGTATCTCTGAAGTCTGATCACTTTTCAGTTTTTTAAACATTTGCTGTGTGGGGAATGCTGACTTTCAGAACTCTAGCTCTGAGTCTCAGGTGTCATACAGATACCCGAAGTTCAAGGGTACGACAAGGTCATACACCAAGAGCTCAGCATTTCAGAATTTAGAAATAACCACTACAAATCAGGAATAGCTGTGACTGCTGTAAGAGCTTACAATCTAGGCACCTTTACAATAAACCTTCCCCTGAAAACCTATGCACTCAAATTCAATTCTCAGAGTTTGCACATTATAGTTAATCTTTACCTTTTGTCTTTCCTTCTGGTGTAATACATGCTCCTAGCCTTCCTCTTTCAACCATACTCACACTCAGCTTTGTTCAGTGTACTTACATTATTATACCCATCAGATAGTATTGTGCTGGATCTTTACAATCAATCCTGGTGAACATTCTGTACTCCTTCAGCATCAAATGTCCAAGCGCTATCCTCTTTCCATCTCCTGATAAGGACAGTTTTGCTGCATATCGAATTCTTGGTTGGCAGTTTTCTCTGCCTTCTCACTTCTGTGTTTTTTGCAGAGAAATCTACACATAGCCTTATTTGTTCCCTTATATATGAAGGATCACTTTTCTCTTGCTGCTTTCAGAATTCGCTCTATCTTTGACATTTGACAATCTGATTTGTAAGTGTCTTGGAGTAGGTCTATTCAGATCTATTTTGTTTGGGGTATGCTGCACTTCTTGGATCTTGGATATTATGTCTTTCATAAGAGATGTGAAATTTTCAGTGATTATTTCCTCCCTTACTCTTTCTGCCCCTTTCCCTTTTCTTTTCCTTCTGGGACACCCAGAACATGTATATTCATGTGTTTCATGTTGTAATTCAGTTCCCTGAGATCTTGCTCATGTTTTTCTATTCTTTTCCCTATCTATTCTTTTGCTTGTAGGTTTTCAAATATTCTGTTTTTAGTTCACGAATCCTTTCTTCTGTGTCTTCAAATTTGCTGTTGTAAGTCTCCATCGTGTTTTTCATCTCTTCTATTGTGCCTTTCCATCCCATGAGTTCTGCCATTTGTTTTTTCAAGCTTTCAAGTACTTCTTTATGGTTGCCCAATTTCCTTTATCTCCTTTTTTTTCTGTATTTCCTTCATCTCCTTTGCCATATCTTCCCTCAACTCCTTGATTTGATTTTTATTTGATTTAGCATGTTTGTTTGAACATCTTTAATTAGTTGTTTCAACTCCTGCATCTCATTTGAAATGTTAGTTTGTTCCTTTGACTAGGCATATCTTTGTGCTTCCTAGTATGGCTTCTGATTTTTTGCTAATGTCTAGGCATCTGATTTTTTTCATTAGTTTTTTCTGTAGGTCATTTTCTCTCTTTTACCTAGGGATTTTTTGTTGATTGGCTTTGTTCTCTATCTTCTCTGGCATTTAGTTACTATAGACATCTAGCATAGCTTCACTTTAACTGGTCATGATTTTTCAGCACTGTGTTTCAGGTTCTTGCCCTGCCTATATGGAACCTTTTTTGAGGAGGGTCTCCCCAGAGATGATCAATCCCAGTCAGATTTTCCCAGACTAGACAGACCCAGGTCTTGGGAGAAGGTGTAATCAGTATCAAGTTTCCCTAAGGATGAGACCCAACAGGTTGTCAGGCTTTCCTGTGAAGCCTCTAGATGCTGTATTTTTCCTTTATTTGTCAGCCTGCAGCTCCCCACCAGCATCAAGTTGTGTGATGCCTTTAATTCTCAGCAAACCCTGTCCCTGCCAGAAGCATGGTTGAGACAGAGGCTGAGGTAGAAGACAAGCTTAAGCTATTTCTGCTTTACAGCCACTGGGGTCTGAATTCTCTGAATGAGGTCTGCCACTTGAGCTGGGCCCACCCCTCCTTTTTTGTGGGGGGAAGATATGCTCTTTAGGGAATCATCTCCTTTACTTGTCTAGTTACTTTGTCTTTCAGACCTATCTTAATTCTGCCCTTGCCTGTGCCAGTGCTGACAATAGAAAATACCTGAGGCTTTCTCTAATGAGCTCCTTAGAATATATTTTTTTAAATTCCTTTTCAGAGCCAATCCCTACCCTCCAACTTTTGCCAGTCAAGATTTGGAGTTGGTATCCAGCTCTATGCACCCTTTCTTGGTGTAGAGCCCTTTTTTAGCATTCTGAGCTTGGCTGACTCCAAATGCCTCTGTTTTTTTTTCCTATCAGCTCCACCTTTTCTTTGCTGGGGGAGACCTCAGGGTCCTTTCCTGCTTGCTGTGGGTTTATCTGTACTCAGGTCTTTTATTCAGCAATCTAAATTTGTTAATTAAAACAACAATTGGAGCTTGGTTGGGCTACCTTTCTTTTTCCCACAGTGGGGGCAGTTTCTCCAACATAGCCTGTCATGCCTGTTGGGGAGGAGCACTAGCCTCTGTAGTTTGGGGCTTTTCCTTACAGTTCTGCACTGTGATCTCAGCCCTCACTCCCAGACTGGTGTTTGATGTGTGTTTAGTCACGGATATCCCCCAAAGCCTTGTTCCAGACAGTTCCTGGCTATTTACCAACTGCTCTAGAGAACTAACTAAATTCCATACCTCCCTACACCACTGTCTTGCCCCACCTCCTCTGTCTGGTTTTGTCTCCATAAGATCTTGTGTGTATCTTTTATTTTGCATGGCCAAGCTCCAGAAATCGAACCCGGGTCTCCAACATGGCAGGTGAGAACTCTGCCTGCTGAGCTATCAGGGCCCGCCCTATCTTTTATACCTGTTTTGAAACCGTGAGGTGCTTTTAGTGGTGTAGGTGGTTTCAATGGATTATGATAATAAAATTATTAAGCATTATAATTCTTTTCACATAGCCTTTAATGTAATTAAAAATAGAGAAACAAATTATATTTTTAAAAGATATTATAATATAGAACAATATGTAGGTGAAATGGAATCCCCCAATTCTGAACACAGTGCCAAACTGTGTTCTAAAGTAAAATTAGAGTTCATTTTAAGCTTGAAAAACACTTGTATGAAAAATTTCTACAAATTATGAAATCTAGTGTCTTCTTTAAAGAGACTAATAGTTGAAAAACAAAAAATTCTCATTTGAGGAAGAGGAAATGATGCATGTGTTTGTAAGTTACAGTGATTACAAAGTTACATTAGAACTTCCTCCTCCCTTAAAAGTAAATAGCCTAGGGCGACTGCCATGGCTCAGCAGGCAGAGCTCCGACCTGCCGTGTTGGAGGTCTGGAGTTCGATCCCTGGTGCCTCCTGCCCACGTGCAAATTTAAAAAAAAAAAAAAAAAAGTAAACAGCCTAGTTTTCTATAGGACTGATCTGAAGTTAAAAGGGGAGTGAAGACTTCATTCGTTTTTCCCCCCTGTGACCTTTTAATGACTTTTATATGCCTTTTAATGACCTTTTAATGACTTTTATATAAACATATCTATAGCTAAAGAATTTCTGAAGGTTAAAGAGAGAAACTCCTTGGGGGGAATTTTTTTCAGGTATGTTTTTGTTAAGTGCTTAACATAACTGAATTCTCAGTTCTTACATAATTTCAGAATACAGGACACATGCTCTAAATGCAGGTGTATTCCTTTAGCTACAAGTATTTATTTAACAAATTCTCTCTGCAATCTTCTGGTGTGAGACTCAGAATGACAGTAGTTAAAGATCTGTCACCGTTCCCATTAAAAACCTTATTGTTTAGGCTTTGCTTCCTTGACTGTTTCAAATTACATCGAGCTGAAACTTGCCAAAGAAGTTGTCAGCTGAGATATGACTTTGATTCTGAAAAACTGTTGAAAATAGGAAAGCCATTTATAGTAACAGAAAAAAAGGAGAATTTGGCTGGCATCAAATGTCTTTTCTTGCTGAAATATACTTGTTCATGAAGTTTTCCAAACAATCACAGCATGGATTGGTACATTTTGACACTTCAAAATAAGCATGCTTTAAACAGGATAGATAATTAACTGGAAAAATATATGTCTGCAAGTATATTAGAAATGTTTCCTGGCTTCATTTTACCAAGGGTGTCCAATATGTCACTATGATAGGACTGAAATGGCAAGATTCTATTTATATGGAAGATGAATCAGTAACAGCTACAGAAACTGCCATAAAAAGGACATTTCCATAAGAATATGCATCATCTTTTTGGTGTACTCAGGGAATTAGGTTAAAATCACAGTATTTTGTATAATGCTTAGAATCACAGAAGTAAAACTCAATTAATAGATTAATTAATAATTAGACACCTCCAAGAATTCTCTGAATTGTACAAATCTGAGTAAATCAGCCAGAATACAGTCCTGAAAGTGAAAGAGATAGGAAAATTGGATGAAAAATTAAAAGGCATGGATGAAAGAATTAAAAGTATCAACATTCATCTAATAGGAGTTCTAGAAGAGGAGGAGAAAATGGGGGAGAGTCATTATTTGAAAAGACTATAACTAAGAATTTTTTTCAGAGTTAAAGACATAGATCCTCAAATTTAACAACCCCATTGAGTTGCAAACAGTATTTGATAAACAAATCCATACCTAGAGTATCTCAAAATTGCCTGAAAAAAAAAGCCAGATTGTTATTACTTTTCTAGGTTTCACTGATGTCAGTTCTCACAGCAAAAAGTAGATGCCACATATAAATTAAATAGTGTTTTCAAAGCCTTAGGGGAAAACAAGCTGGAATTCTATTTCCAGCTAAAATGTCAGCCAAGAAAGAGGGCAACATATACACAAATGTAGATTTACAAAGATAGAGAGTTTATTATTCAGTTTATTATTTATAGAGTTTGTCATTCATTTATTCTTCTTCCTGCTGAAAGATCTACTGATGTGATTACTTCAGTAAGAAGTAAATTGAATTGAAAAGAAAAGGGTGGGAGGCAAATAAAAGGAAAAGACATGCTGGAAAATGCAAAGTATTATTGACTGTATTCTCCTGTGGTGAATTGAATTGTGTACCCAAGTCTGGATGTGTTCTTGGTCTTGGTTTGCATTTTGGTGGGTGCAGACCCACTGTAAACAGGATCTTATAAAAATGTTAGTTCAGTTAAAGTGTGGCCCAACTGAATCATGTTGGACTTTAATCCAGATTACTGAAGTCCTTTATGAGGAGAATGAAATTCAGACATAGGCAGAAAAGCCACCTGGAGCAGCAAGAACCTGGAAGAGAAAAGAGACGATGCTGCCATGTGCATTGCCACATGATGGAAAAGCCCAGTTCCAAGGAATGCTGGCAACTAGACCCCAAATGCAACAATCTTTGGCAGCATGAGGGAAAGCATCACTTGACTGATGCCTAGATTTTGGGCTTCTCCTAGCTTCAAAGCTGTGCGCCAGTAAAAATTCCTGTTATTTAAGCCCACCCATTGTATGGTATTTGTTTTAGCAGATGAGAAACTAAAACATCCCCCAACTTCCTTCAAGAACATGATGATAGGAAGATGCTGTTTGGAGTTAGAGTTATACTAAGTCCCCTTCTGTTCAGGGGAATAAACATTTTGATTAAAAATAGGGTTTGCTAAAAACAGATGCTAAATTTTACAGAGTGGAGAAATAGAAAGTGGAGCCCAACCAGCTTCTAAGCTATGTGCTGCTCTCCCATTTAAGGATCCACTCTTCAGCCTTGTCATCCATGACCAGGTTATCATAGAGGCTTGTTTGACTCCAGTTCCCTCGTTCCATGTTACCCAAGAGGCAGGCTTCAGGGCTTCTATATGCACTGGCCACATTCTGAAGCTCCCCTGATTGGTCCTTTCTTACCCATCCTGTTTCCAGGTAAAAGAAGCCAGTATCCTTTAAGAAAAGTTAAAAACGTATACACTCTTGTCAGTTATCTGCAGACACATGATGAGGGTCCAGAAGATATTTAGTTAAACCTTGTTTGCCTGAAGGATGTGGGGTGGCTTTGGAAAACAGAAAGGAAATGCTAAAAAGAAATGAAGCATCTCTAAATTGACAGCAATGATAAATAGCTGCTGTTAATTGAGTTCTACCCATGCCTGGTACATTGCATTAAATCATCTCATTTAATTCTAAAAACAACCCTGTAGATTTTAGCTCCTTCATCTGGGGTGAAGCAACTGTTGGGGTCAGCTGTGGGTCTGGACTTGAAAGTTTCATCTAATCTGAGTGTCACCGTCCTTTAATGCATGACTTTAACTTATTAGCATATATAGTGATTACCAATATATTTAGACCTCCTGTCATCTGGTTTTGGGTTTTCATTTGCCTTGTTTTCCTGCTTTTGACAGCTAGACAAGTTATCTTTGTTCTATTTTTTTCCCTAATGTTTGGAAATTTTATTTCATATTTCTATTTTAGTGCTGTATTTACTTTAAAACAATATTTTTATTGAGATATTTTCACACACCATACAGTCCATCCAAAGTACATAATCAGTGGCTTACAATTTCATCACATAGTTGTGTATTCATCACCATGATCATTTTTAGAACAGTATCTTATATAATAAGATAATTATCTGTTCCACTGCCTGATATATCTCAATATTTTGAAATCGAGGGACAAAACAATGCACATAGGTTAATAACTGGTATTCTACATTCTTTAATTGTGTTTTTCTCCTATAATTTGGCATATGTACTGTGTGACATGTAGAATGAAAAGATTATAACAGAGCTTGTCCACAGTGGGCTAAGTTATTTATTCTTTTAAGAATGTTAGTGGAATTTTTAAAGGTAATTTGTATTACTATTTGATACATATGTTATTTTGTGGTGGTGGTATTTAGGGTAGTGGTTGGTGGTTGGCAAGTTCTCTAGGCAGGGAAGACAGAACTAAAGTGATTTTCTAAAAAAGAATCATATTATGGTAAAATAAATTATAAATAGGCAATAGTACGTGAAATTCTAAAGGAAAAATTTCCACCATTCAAGAGAGTAGAAGGTAGCGTTATGTGGTATCTGGCTCTTTCTAGGCCAGAGATTAGGGGATGTGTTTTTGGTTTTACTTTTCTGTCTTCACATTTGAGTTCCAGCCAACATAAAAATAGATAGTCTGGCTACACACTAGAGTTGAGAAAATTGTGCAAAATTGTGAGAAAATGTTGTCCATGTAAATCCCACACTACCAGAGGAGAGGTTTCAGGGCCTCCTAGATGCAATCAGCCACATCCTGACAGCAGAACACACAGAAACTGTACAACCTTCTCCGGCCAGCTCTAGCTTCAGACTCTCCAAGCAACTTCTTGACCTGAATTGGCTTCCCATGTGAATTTCACCACAGGGCAGAATAGACTGGAGTGACATTAGTCTCTTTAGAATTGAAATTACTATCTATTGTGTCTGAGAAACGAATCTGTGCTTGGTATGTTGACAGAATCCAATGTCTGCGTCTTTAAAACTCAAGTCCCAATTGTGGGGTGAAATGCTGCCTTCTGTGACCCCTTGACAATCAGCTGTTTCAGCCGCCCCCAGCCCCCCAGTGATGGCCATTCTCTGTTATCATCCCTTCATTCTGTACAATTCATCTGGTTCATCTGTGTTGCATTGTTATTTTGCTGGTTCTGTATGAGTTCGTATTTTGCAGATTGGAGATTACTTTTTACCTCATTTTCTCTATGTTGGCGTTTCCTGTAGCGAGACTTTTGGGTAAGTTAAGAAGTAGGATTTACTTTTTTTTTTTAAACTTTTTTTTTATAAACTTTTTTATTAATTAAAAAACTTAACAAAAGAACATTAAAATATCATTCCATTCTACATATACAATCAGTAATTCTTAATATTATCACATAGTTGCATATTCATCATTTCTTAGAACATTTGCATCAATTTAGAAAAAGAAATAAAAGGACATCAGAAAAAGGAATAAAATGATAATAGAGAAAAAAAGATTATACCTACCATACCCCTTACCCCTTGCTTTCATTTATCACTAGCATTTCAAACTAAATTTATTTTAACATTTGTTCCCCCATTATTTATTTTTATTCCATATGTTCTACTCTTTTGTTGATATAGTAGCTGAAAGGAGCATCAGACACAAGGTTTTCACATTCACAGAGTCTCATTGT